>VZTL01034653.1:37374-87611 GCA_013400535.1 Scopus umbretta | reverse complement strand
CCCTTCTACATTATCTTAGATTAAGAAACTCATTGCCTCAGGCTGCAAAAAGCTTGGTAAGACCCTGGAAAGGATCAGGCATCAGTACAGATCACAAGGCAGCCTGGAAACCTGTGCGTGCTTACAGTGCTCTTTAGCCCTTCGCATCCTTTGTTTGCCTCCGCTTCTCCCTTCTCTCTCCCCGCTCTCTGTTTGTTATTTATCCCTGCAATTAGATCAGCCAGCTCTGCAGCACGTTCAGGAGGGCATTTGCATGAGAGATTATCTGCGAGGCACAGCAGCGGGGTGCTGTCAGGATCTGCCTCCCATGCACCCCGCGCCAGCTCTGCGGGAGCCCATCCTGCCCAGGCACCCCGCGGGAGAGGCCACCAGCCCAGGCACACGGCTACCCCATGGAGCGAGACCCCAGCGGCCCCCCTGGATGCTGTGCCAACACGGCTGGGCTGGGAGCAGGAGCCCCGGTCTCGTCCCTAGGAGCCTGTTCCCTGGGTCCCCTCGCCCCACAGGTGAGTGCACCCCTGGGTCAAGCGGTGACCCTGCTGCAGCTGGAAAACACCCAAAAAACCAACCAACCAACACCACAAGCCCCCATGGAATCTTAAATTTAAGTGAAGGCATCAGGCAATCAGAGAAGGAACACGCCAGACCTGACAGCTTGTAACAGGCTGAAACCTTTTCAATGCAGCCACGCAAAAATCATGCTGCGCTCCAGGCCGTTGCAGCCTGGAGTCCTGAAACAAATCCAAAGTCATCGCCAACCCACAACGCTGCTCTGAACACTTAATAACTTTTATTGTGTGTTCCCTGCCTGCGTGTTTGGAGTTTTCTTGTAATTTAGGTCATAGGACCCCAAGGAGGAGCCTCATAAAAACCCTACGCCATGTTTTATTTGCAACATTATGCTAATAGTCTATGGCTTTATTTTGTCAGTCTATAAATTACCTTTTCATAAGCAAAAAACTTCATCCTGTATCAATGCACCGTGCTTAATTAATACTGAAAATCAGGCTGTAGCTACATGGTGGCAGAGACAAAAAAATTCCATAAAAACGTAGGAGAGAAGCCTGGCATGCACCTCCAGCAGCGAGGGCGAGCCACCACGCACGCCGCAGAGCAAGAGACAGCGGAGCCCGGCGCAGCACAGCCGCCAGACCGCACCGGGGGCTGACAAGCGTGCAGGCACCTTCAGCTGCCGGCTTCTGCCCGCCCCCCAAAGCCAGGAGATGGGATGGTGGAGTAGTTAGGGCAGTGACCTGGCGGGAGGCTTGGGGCTCAGTCCCCCGAGATCCCGGGGCTCCCTTCGACCAGGCCTTCGGCAGCTTCCCAACACGCTGCAGCACGCAGCTGGACCCCAGCTGTGGCGTGACTGTGGTTTGATTGCTTGCCCAGGGGAGCGTCTGTCCCCAGTCCCAACACCAGCATGCCTGAGGAGACACCACAGAGCAGTCACCGCATTGTCCTTTCCGAGGTTACCTAAGGAGGTAAGGGATCAAGGGATTGTTTTGCATAATTAGCCCCTTTCGTCCTTGCCATATCATCCCAGGCTTCTCTGAGAAACATTTGTCACCCTCATATATTTTCTGGCTTTTGTGGACCTATTTGAGCATCTTTTGTTTTCTCCAGTAGCTGTTCATGACCTTGGCAGGTCTTGCCAAACGCTGCCTGCGCCACAACGGCCCCACACAAGCTGGGAACGGGGATGCAGAAGGGCTGCAGGAGCTCGGCAGGGAGAGCTAGATTAAACATTAAGCACTGGCTTAATGCTGGCAGGCAGCTAAGCAAGACGCTGGCTGAAAGCTGTGGAGCCGGGAGCGAGGACACGGGCATCGCCCAAGCATCCCCACCAACTCCCGGCCGTGGGAACCCCGCGCCCCTGCCGCCCCGCTCGCCCCCCGGCAGCCGTACTCACGGAGGGTCCCCGCCGCAGGCAGCTCGCTCCTCCTGGGAGGCTGGCACCGGCTGACCACGAGCCGCAGAGGCACCCTAAGCCCAAGACCCTCTCGCCCCGAGCCTTTTAATGCCTTGCCCTGGGTGGGGTGGGCTGGCAATCCCACAGGAGTGACCCCCCCACTGATGCCCAGCTGATCGGCAGCTCCCAGGTAAAGACATGTAGCTCCCTGCCATGACTGCTCACCTCTCACATTTACCTAACCCTGAAAACACAGTCCTAATTAAAATATTGACGCAAGGAAGTGGAATCAATCACCAGCTGGCACACCAGAACACGCTTTGCATTAAATAGCAGGCAGCTGGGTTGTTATGGACTCCTCGGGTGACATTTAATGGCTGTTTGTACAGGAGGAGAAGTGACCCCGGCTCAGCAGTGGCAACAATTAGCGCAGAGCAAGCCACGGTGTGCGCGAGTTTAACGTTGAGTAAAGACTCCTGGTCCTTAAGCATCCAGGCAAAAAGCCAAGCACTTGTTTCTCAAGGATGATGAAGGTCCCGTGTTCCGGGGGCTGGGGTGCAGCTCTGCGTAGCTCGTGCCGGGGGGGGGTGGTGGTTATCANTGTAAACAGCTGAAACCAGGCCAAGTTATCACCCTGTGGCAGTTTCCCTCGGGACCTGGCACACCTGAAGGGGGATTTTCTTGTGTGCCTTTAGGCAACAGCAGCCAAACCCTGGGGTGGAGGGAGGAGAGCCGGGGGCTTTGCTGGAGGAGGCGGTGGGGAGCGTGGGGGTCCCCCCAGCAGAGCAGGGTGGGAGGTGGGGACTTCAGGGCTGCGTTTGCTAAAACTCCTTACCTGCAGGTAATAACGGGGGTCATTTTCCACTCGCTCTCCTCACCAGTGCCCCTGCTGTATGTGCGCAGCAGCATCAACTGGCCCCAGATTGGACTCCTGCACTGGGATCTGCCCACGGGTGTCAGCGAGGGGGGAGTCACGAGGGGGAATCAGAGCAGCTCAGCCCCACTCCTGCCCTGGGAGCGGTGCATTCTGCTGCTGAAAAATGTAAAAGCAATGTTACAGGGAGCATCAAAGGGCTGTGGAAGGTATTGTTAACCTACATCAAAGATGGAGGCCCGAGCAAGCGGCTTGGCAGGGGTAGTGAAAATCACAGCAGTGAGATCAAAAGGAATAAAATCCCAAGATGTGCAATATTTCTTTGCCAGCCAGAGAGATAACTAAGAGAGCTTCAAAGGCATCTTCTGAGCTCATGACTGACTGATAAATAAATAAATAAGGCAGTTGGGTCCTTCTGAGCTCAGCAGTAAGAGGATGAGGAGCAGGGAAGGAGAGCCAGCTCCTAATCCTGCTCAACGGGCCCATCGCACGGGATCGCTCCCTGCCTTCTCATCTCTGCTCCACGGAAGAGCAATCATCTAGAAATGGGTGCAGGGGTAAACACTCGATGGAAAACACCACCCGAGGTTTTGCCTTCACCTATACATTCATTTTCCAGGTGTGGTCCAGGAGTCTCAGGCCCGGAGAGTGGCTGTCGGTGCACGACCCAGCAGCGGAGCATCGCCGGGCTGCCCGTCCCCGGCGCGGCGGGGCCCCACGGCTCTGCGCTGCGGGAGCCCCGCGTGCTCCCTCTTCGTCTGCAGTTTTAAGATGATTTTCTTTGAGACTGCTGTGACTCCTTGCACAAATCCTCCTCCCAAGTGTCATATTCAAGAGGCTATTAAAAGACTTCCAGAAGTGTAAGTTTTCACACTCTTGTTACGGCTGACGCCTGCCAGCAGTGGCACCCGGAGCTAATTAGCAGCCCCTGTTACCAAAATATGAAACTCATTATTTGAAAGTAACCTCTTTCTTTCTCCCGAAGTATGTTCATAAAAGGACACATCAGGCAATTTTTTTCCATCCGTGAGTTACGCTCCATTTTCTAGGCATTTTGAGAAAGGACCAGAGATTCCATTCTTTGGGAAATGGGGTGTTTGCCATTCAGGAGGAAACCCGCATGGCAGTGAGCACTGAGAAACCACGGCACGTGCCACAGCAACGACAAAACCCTTTCGACCCCTAGCCCAAAGGACCGATCCTGCACCGTGGGCCACGTGCCACAGCAACGACAAAACCCTTTCGACCCCTAGCCCAAAGGACCGATCCTGCACCGTGGGCCACGTGCCACAGCAACGACAAAACCCTTTCGACCCCTAGCCCAAAGGACCGATCCTGCACCGTGGGCCCACAGCTGCCTCCAAAATCACAATCCCCTGTTCCCAGGGGACAAGCCTCGAGGGAGCGGGAGCACCGGTGGGGTGGAAGCACCGGGGCTCGCACCCACCTTGGCTCCACCGGCAGCGGATGGTCCTTCCCGACGCACAGACCCTGGTGGTGCCTCAAAATCAACCAGCGTCACCGAGAAGAGGCTTTTGCCCGTCGCCTCCTAATTTCGACAGCGTTGTGGGGTAGGGGCGAGGCACCCCAGGCTGTTTCATTTGAATCCCAATAGCTTCATGCCCCTTCTCTCCTTTGTACGCATGGGGAGGTCATACATCCACCAAAACCCACGGGTGCAGGCGTGACAGTGTAAATTCCCTTTGGAGGCAGAACCCTGTTTTGGATACTTTTCTGGGTTTTGGTCTTTCTTCCTGTCAAGAATAAGCTGCAGCAGTGAGCCCACAACTGCTGTTGAACAAAGGAGGCAGTTCTTTTATCTAAATAGCAAATTCAGATAATAAGCAGGGAAACAGCTTGGCTTAAAAACTCTGAACAAACTGCAAATTATTCTGTTTGAAAGAAATGAGCCTGTTCTAAATTTTCAGTTGGACAGTTCAGTTGTGACTGTTAGCGGATCAAAAGATGCATTTCCCCAGGTGTCGGAAAGCAGCGGAGCAGACTCCAAGCCATGTCAGCTCCCTGGCTGGGCTGAGCCCGTCATGCCTGGGCTGGTTATTTGCCCGGTGGCTTTAACAAGGAGTTCACTCAGGCTTACCTGTGATTATTGGGTCTTTAAACTAGTAATGATTAAAATGAAATAACACCACAGCAGAAGGCAGACTGAACTCCCTTCGCTCTGCAAACACACCAGACCTCTCTCCCTGCTGGGGTAACAAAAGCACATAAATAGTCCATTTAACACTGGAAAGGCAGCCAAACAGGAAGAAATTTATTCATGGCATTTTTGCAGCTTTTGTTTGGGGATCTGCAGGGGGGATTTCAGTGTAAACCTGCCTGGCTTTGCTTTTGTTAACCCTTGTCTTGCTTTTTGTGAGGGAAAGGGAAAAGCAGCAGAGCTTCCCGCAGACAGCCGGGGTTTGCGTGTCCTGCAAACACCAGGTATCGGCGTCATTCCTGGAAAAAATTTCCACTGAAGTGAGACACGAATGCCGATGTTAGAACAAACAGGCTCCTGCTCGGCTCACTGGTCTTATCCAGCACCGTGGGAAGCGCGGGGTCCACAGCTCCCCCCAGACCCTCTTGGTGTTTTTCCATCCTGACAGGATTTAGCTCTGATCCTGGTGTGTGCTCATCTCGGTGAGCGCTCCGGGACTGCTGCCCTACGAGCTGCTGCTCTTTCTGCCACACTGGGGATCATTTTCCCGCTATTTTTCCCCTTAGCTCCTTTTCTCCTGGATTCTCCAGTGTGTTTGCAGCATTTATAAGGGACGGTGGTCCATCTTTTTCCGAGCGCAGCTGAGTGTGGGAAAGGGAGCTCCAGCCAAGCCAGCCGCGATCGCGGCAGCCGGTGCTGGCCCTGCCTATCCTGCCTTTGCCATTGCTGATGCCCGAGTGAGGGGGCAGGTGGTGGCTTTCTCATCTTTCTGCTTACAACACCAGGATTTATTTGTGCAGTTTCTTTTCAGCATTTCTGCGTGAGAAATATCACCCTGATGTTCCACGACATCCCCACAGTCCTTTGCCAAAACCAACAAAGCAGAAAGGTATCTCCTTGTGCTGACATTTCTTTAAATAATAAACTTTTCCCACATGCAATTTCATATCTGAAATATTTTCCCATGCATAAATGCTCTGGCGGTGGAGAGAAAGCGTGAGGAACCGGGAGACATGGTCCTGCACATCATCCAGACTCTGCTCTTCCCCGGCTGTCACGCTTTCCATACTGGCTGCCCAAGCCTTGCCTGTAGCCTCCTTGGAAAATCCCAGCCAATGACTTTTGCAGCAACTTATTTTATTGCTGATTTAGGCTTAGGAATGTTTACTGTCACCTCAGTTGTTTCACATTCTTTATGGCTCAGATCTTTTATAGGTGCAGCTACCTCCCCTAACAAAAGCAGAACAGAGAAGGTGAAGAGCCTGGAAGGGTTAAACAGTGCAAGGGTTAGATGGTGACGTTCGTAGGAAAAGGTCTAGAACCAGCACTTCCCCGCAGTGCAAAGGCACCGCATCCCTGTCCCAGACCCAGGAACTGGAGCTGAAGGACGGGAGGGACATGGTCAGGATGCACATAACGGCCCTGATGGGTAAAAGTGTCATTTCCAGCACTGGGTTAAAGCGTCCAGCCCCGCCTGAGAGCCGGTTGCTGTTTGAAGTACTGTACATTTGCATTATAAAGGATCAGACTCAGGTATAAATTCTATATCTTGTTTCAATACCATCTTCAAAAGCTCGTGAATAGCGTCCTTTGAAGAACTGATTCCTGTGATAACAGACCTGTATCGCATTGTGAGGAGCTCGCCCCCTCCGCAGAGCGGGGACAGCAGAGGGGTGCGACGGCGTTCCCCCGGGGAGCTGGTGGGGTACGAACTGTCCCCCGCACAGATCCAGCTGGCGGCTGGGAGCACGACAAAGCGGCTTAGCTTCCATGCTTGGGAACGTTCATCTCTGGCAGAAGATTATTTCCATTCTGGGTAGAATAAAACACATAGGGACGCATGCTGCCAAGTTGCTCCCTGGCTGCATGGCTCAGGGACTGTCTTCAGTGGGAGATAATGCGGTTATTCCACAGCTAAAAAGATGTGGGCAGGTATAGGAATTCGGCCTACAGTACTCAAATTATTGTCTCCCTGAATCTGTGCCCGAAGGAAGAAAAGGCAGGGGGACACGGGGTCGTGCTCCCTGGGAGCCAGCGCTGGGGGCTGGAAGAGCCCAGCCTGCCTTGGGCTGCTCCCTGCGGCCGGGGAGTCTGCTTCCCACTGGCTCGCTGGAACCACTCCGGACAAGTGCTGGGAGGTTCGGGGAGCTGCACGGTGGCTCTGGGGTGAGAGCAGAGCTGCGGGCAGAGCTCGGAACAGGCTGGGTGCCACCTGCAGCACCCGTCTGCGGCCCTGCCTGGCTGCTGCTTCTCCTGCTGCCAAAGAGCCACGGCACGGCAGGCACCGGCACCTCGCTCTGCAGAGGGATGCAAGGAGCTCACCCTGGCAGTCCTGGACACAGTGTAGAAGTCTCCAGGCTGTTCAGCAACCTTGGCATTAAAAGCTGTATGAATCTGGCGCTGCCCTTGCCTGCTCGTGGGATCGAGAAGACTCACCCTCATCATCCCTGGGGTTGCACAGTAACTTAACCCCTTAGGTCATTTTTATTGAGCTTGTCCGTGTTTGTTACACTTTAGGGTCGCCGCCAGCGATCAGCCTCCCATGTGAGCTTGTCCCACCACACCAACATGGGCAGGAGGAGGCGGAGAGCACACGGCCCCGGGGACACGGGGTCTGCAGCCGCTGCACACCCCTCAACTCCTCACCCGGGGAAGCGTGCCATGGAGCCGGCCTCCCTCCGTGCACAAACGAGTAAAAAAAAAAAAAGAGTGTGGATGCTCTGGAGCTGGGGCTGTCATCAAAACCCTCCTGCAGACGAGCAGCAGTCCTGACCCCGGCAGATGCAGAGAGCCGTAACCCCAGGTCGGCTCTGCCCGTCCACCCCCGAGACCCTCGCTCCGGGTCTGTTCGCTCCCTGCGCCGCTGCCTTCAGCCGTGTCCCGGGGGGGATCCCACCGACTCTGGCCGGCCAGCGCGGCTCTCCCTGCTGTGACAGGAAAGGTGAACCGAGGCTGTTCTCTGCTAATATCACAGCTGTAAAAACACCTTTTTCTATCTGTGCGCATGGGAAGATGAAGGGGTAGTTTGCACACTGGGAGCCATAATCTGTAGTGTGATGTATGTATTTTTGTTGTCTCCTCCAAACGTATTTAGAGGGTTAGAGAAAGCCCACATCATACAAGGAATATAAATGTAATTAAGGGAGAAATGTATTTTTCAGCATAGGCCGCCTGAAAAGTGTGCAGCCAATAGTGTTTTAAATACCTCGGTGCAGTTATTCATAGAAAATGCTTTTTTTTTTTTCCCCCTTTTTTTTTCTAGTGTAACTGTAGTCATCATTCAGCCTTATAACTATAATGGATGGTTGCTAGAAGCCTTCCAAACAAGCCAGCACAATAAGATACAGACGGTTAACCCACATCAATTCTCTAAGGAAATTTAATGTTGGGCTCTTTAATATGCTCTTTTTGAAATTATTCAGATAAGTCAGCGCATAGGGCACTGCCGCAGGGAAAAGATTGAACCTGGAACAAAGTGGAATGAGATTTGAAATAATAAAAATAAAGAAAAAACACACAAGCAAGCTTCAGGTACACCTCAAAAATTCAAATGAGCTCATTTGTAGAGCTAAAAATTTCCCAGGGACTCAAGCTGATTCAAAGAGAAATGTATTTAATTTAAAACAACTCACTTCAGGGAGCTCTGCACTGGGATGAAATGTATTAAATAATTGATCAACCGGGGAGTAAGAAAGAGGGGGGGAAAAAAGGAAAAAAGAAGGGAAGAAGGGCACCTGGCTGGCGTGCGGAGCTGGAGAAGAAACACGCGGTTTAGCGTTCAGCGTGAGCCCTGCCGCTGGGCCCGGGCCCTCTGCTCCTGGCCGGGGCTGGCGACGTGCCGAAGGGGTGGCAGGCAGGGGTCCCCGGGCCGCCCGCGCTCTCCCGGGGGCTCGGCGGCACCGAATCGCCGGCAGCCAAACCAGGAGACGGGGCTGAACCCAGGGGACGGCACAACCCGGTGCCCCTCCGGCGGGGCGCGGGGACGTTCGTCCCGTCCCTGCGGGGTGACGCAAGCGTGTATTGCCTCGTCCTCCGGCCGCGAAGTCAAGGAGAGCCCCTGCGTCCTGTGTGGCCCCCGACTTGGTATTGGTTTCCATTCCGCTTCACCGGGCATTTTACAAAGTGCTTAAAATAAACCAAATATACTTAGTCCTTTCTCCTCAGCAGCAATAAGGGCAGATTAAGATGTAGCGGGTAGCAAAACACACATACCGATAATTTTTCTGCAGTGGTTCAGGTTTGGATGTAAAATGGAAATACGCTTTTAGTGCTTGGATATAACACTGCTGTGTATGCAAACAGCAATTAAAACCTGCAGCCAAACTACATAAATCCTCGAGCGACAGAATAACCGCAGTTAACGGGGAAAAACGAAAAGAAACTGCAGCCCATTTGCATTTTTTAAGAGTAATTTTGTTCAGGCTGCAGTTGTTCTGAATGAAATGTAACTTCTAAGTACTGTTTCACTGCACTGAGGCCACATTGTGAATGCAGGAGGCTTTGAGCTGCAGCTGGGCTGCTCTGAAACGGCGATGAGTACAGCGAGCAGGCGTTAGGGCTCCATCGGATCCAGCCTCAGCCCCCGCAGCCGAACCCCCCTTTCTCCCCGCCAAGCCCAGCCAAACTGGGGAGGGTCCGTGCCTTGTGCCCCCCGCAGCCCATTTGGCCTCTCTAAATGTTATTTTTATTGATTTTTATTTAAATAGCTTCCCCTCATTAACTAAACCAGGAGATGGCACAGCCTTCCAGGCAATACGCTTTCTGCCGGCAGCAGCAGCGGGCAGATGAGTTAATGCGTGCTGAATTTAAGACCTATCTCTTTTTATTGCAGACCTTATACACGCCTCCCGCGGGAAGCCCCCGGGGGCACGTGGGCTGAGCTGGCGAGAGGCTGCGTCAGCGTTCGCCGGCGTCGGTGGCAAACACTGGATGGATGCTCTAACAACTTCAAATAAGTGAATTAAATTAGAGGCGCAAATGCAATTGTTATCCACTTCATTTACTGTTGACTGCAATATTCCTGCTCGATAAGGCTCGACAAGGGAAGCGTGGAATGCACCCTGGATTGTGGATGCTGTGGGAGGGCAAAGCAACCCCCAAGCTCCCGGCGTGACCGAAGTGGAGCTGGTCGGCCCTTCCGAGGGGCGCGCGGGGCTGGTGTCGCTGCTTGGGCGCAGCAGCCTCTCCCGGCATGTCCTCCGGCAGCATTCCTCCCGCACAGCTCCTGCTCTCAGCAACACCACTAACGAAGGCAGGGGAAGAGCCAGGATCAGAAAGGCTGGAGCTCAGATGGACACCGGACAAGGGGACAAATGTATTTGCCTTTGGACTGGCACCGAGGCACCCAGCTCCGCAGCTGAGGGCTGGAGACAGGGGAAAGAATTTATTCAAGGATACTCCAAGGACGCCAGGAGAAGAGAAACGCTTCCTCCTGCCGCTGGCAGCGCGGTGCTGCCCTCGCTCCAAACCTGCCTGCTCCTGGCACGGCCCAGAGACGGACACGTTGGTGCAAGGGGCCCCCAGCTCCGCCCGGGGCAGCCGCTGCCGAGCAGCACGGGGCTGAGCTGCGGCTCTCCCCAGAAAGACCGCGGAGCAAATTACCAATCAACGCTGCTCGCCGTAGAAAATGAACTCAAATTGTAGGTCTCAAGCAGAAAGGTGAAACAGGGGATGGGAATGGCAGAGGTGGAAGAGTATGTATAATTTCATGAGTCTTAATAGCAGATGATGAAGCCAGTTTTATCGGGGGCTAATAAATTGGTAAAGGAACAGATAGTGGCTCTCCCTCGTGTCAACAGGCCAAGAAACGTCTGGGGGTTTACCTTCTCCTGTCTCCTCTCTTGCCATTTACAACAGCACCCTGGCTCACCTCCTTTCATACCTCATTAGGACCAGTAAAATATGTAAAACTGTAAGGAGGTCAAACAGAATTTCGAACATTTTTTTCCCCTGCCTGTGATGTGACCGTGTCAGTCCTGGAGATTCCCTGCAATGTTTGTTTTTTCTCTGCAAAACATTATTGTCATAACCAACGCTGGTTTGGGCCATGAGTTGTGCTCCTTAAGAATGCAAAAGTATTTTAAGTTAAAATCACAAGTACTTTGTTTCATTTTCTTTCCTAATCTTAAGTAAAAAGAACCACCATACTTTCTGGTAATTAAATGCCCAGGATTATTTCAGCTCTCCAAGAAGTCTCGATTTTCCAGCAGGCGTTGGTACATCTCACCAAGAGGTGAAGCAGAGGGTTAAAGGGTAGGAAACAACTGACAAAACAGGAGACTTCAAAACAAGTTCCTGCAGCTCTGATTTTTTTTATCCTGCAAGCAGGTACATATGTGGCATCATTCAGCAAGTGAGCTAAACCCACCCTTGGGGTGTAAAGCACACGCTAAAAGTACAGGATTGAAGTCAAAGTGACAAATTTAAAGAGATTATTTCTGTGATTGTGAATTTTCTGTCCTTTTCTTTGCAAGAACACTTTTATCCTCTCCGCACACCCAATTTCCATAGCAAGCTAATTGTTGTAATTGCAACCAATTTTTTGTATGTAAGTTTAATTAAAACCAGTTTTCTGTTGATCGCCAATGTTTAACCAGCTCATTAGAAGCATTTATCTTTGTGAAAAGATAAAAAAACACCCCGGCACCCAGACGTTGGAAACACTGGCATGATGAGCTGCTATCGATTAGCCTGAGCCCAAGGATCTGTATTTCATCTTTCAGGAGCGGGGCATCCCGATGCCGACGGAGGCGCGGTGGACGAAGCTGGGGGCAGAGCTCTGCACCCCTGCTGCAAAGAGGGAGCAACAGCGAGCCCGGAGCACAGCAGAGCGGGGATGAGGGTGTCCCACCCTGCAGGGTCTGTCTGGGGTGGGGGGGACGCGAAAGGAGCTGCATTATGCAGCCCAACGCATCTGGGCAGGCCGGTCCCAGGGAAGGGGGAGAGCCACCTAAATGAAAGGACGGTGTTGGCAGAGGGATAACGAGGTATGAACTGGGGAATAAATTTAGGCTGGAAATTACAAAAAGGTTTCAAAGCTCAGAGCTGTGCGGGTCCGAGTTGTAAAACCCTTCCAACAGCAGTGGGAAAAAAAAAAATCCACCACACATCTAAGAAGCAGTTTGATGAGTTTCCACAAAGACTTGCAGGGAACCGCGCTGATGAGGGGCTTCCGAGGTTGCCTCCAGCCCTCTCCCCGGGGAGAGCCCTCAGGAGTTGGACAAAGCAGCACCAGTGCCTGGGGCAGACTTGCCAGGTAGAGCAGAACTCCCTCCTGCTTTGCCTCAGCCGGAGGTGGGGGCTGGAGCCCTGCAGCCTGCGGGGGGGGCTTACGGCTTGGACACCCCCAGTGCAGAAGTGAGGTTCCACAGTAGTGGCGATAAAGGCCAAAAAACCCCCCAAACCCACCAACAAAAAGCCAAAAAACCCTCCCAAAGAACCAGACAAAGTCATAGAGGGCCAAACAGAAACCTGCTCTCTGGGAAAGACCAGTGGGAGTCACCCTGTGCTCTGCAAGGCTCATCCCTCGGAAAGAGTATTGATTACACGAATCCAGACTAATGAGAGGCAGGCAGCACCAATGAAGGCAGTTAATTGCTTATTGCACTTTCCTTTGGCTGGTCCCTGGTGATTTTTTCAGCAATGAATAATTCAACAGCCACTGATAAGTAATATCTCCTGATTTGCATTGAGCATCATTCATTAGGAAGAGGATGAAAACCTCACCTATCCACCAGCTAATGCCAGGGAAATGAATACACCGTCGGTTCAGCTTCTTGCCTGGGACCTGGGGGCACAACGTGTCCTGTGGGAGGGAGGGAAGGAATGTGCCCCCCCAGGGAACCCAGCCACCCCGTGGAAGGGTGCGCAGGGCCAGCGCCCCATCCAGCCTCCGTGACCGCCTTGCGGGGACAAGGGCCGTGCATCTCGCAATCCGTTTTAGTTCCAGCATCAGCCTTTTGGCATTTTAAATCACTGAGCACTACGTAGAGCTGATAATCAGATTTACTGATGGAGCTCCTCTGTCTCAGAGACCCAACAAATCCCTTTTAATCCTTTTCTTAAACCCTTTCTTACAAGTGCTTACAACAGAGTTTATCTTTCAGCTTTCGGTCTAATTTTGGTTTCCAAATTTGTTTTCCTTTCAAATGAGGCTATAGCTGTACTTGTTATTCCTAAATGACTGAAGTGGAGCATATTCCACTGCCCTCCCACCCCACCTCCCCTCCCGTGCACCGCTCTGAAAACTGCATCCAGACCTGCAATACCTGTGGGCCAAACGGGCCAGGAAAGGCACTGACACGGAGCATTCCCACCCGCCCAGTGCAGCGCCGGAGCGTCTCCAGGCTGATAGCCCGGAGTTTTTTAGCTCAGGGATCCTTTTTAGGAGAAATGGGTGGGTTTCTGGCATGGGACACACTGCCAGGACTGGGACACGGCTTCTCTAGGTCCTTTCCACAGCTGGGAAGACATTCCAACACAGAAAAAAAAAATGCATTTTTAACCTGTGGCCAATACTGGTGAGACAAAGCCAAGCAAGGGTAAAGGGAGGAACAGCCTCTTGCCTTCCCATCGGCAGCAGATGCTCCCCACGCCTTAGCAGTGATCTTTGTGACTGAAGTTACTGGTGATTTAGAAACCAGCAGACAAAAATAAATCACCCACTCTTTTTTTTTTTTTTTTTTTTTTAAAGTAGGACCTACAATCATCGCAACAAGTGATGAGATTGTTCTTCTGTGAACATCTCCTCATTACATCCCAACTCAGGTGCTGAGGCACCTTTTTGGATGGCTGCAAATTATATAAAAGCCCAGCCTGAGTCACACCAATTAATCTCGGCATCAGCAGCACCACTCACTGCTTTTCCTGCCTCTTCTGCACGTGGTTTTCTAATCAACCATCTCAGCCTGTTCCCATAGAAACCAAGCAGTACATCACTACAGAGTCATGGCTTCTGGGTTTTTTTAAGTTATCATCAGACCTTTATTCTACCCCTAAGAAAGCCACGCTGATAGCTGGAATGGGGACGGCCACTCCGCCTTGACTGCTAGCAGAAAATGAGACTCAGCTGTGAGTGCTGCCATGCACGGCACCTGGGGAGCTTGGTAGGCTGCAAAAAGTTTGCTGTCAGTATTTGCATCTCATTAATCCATTCCAGCTGCAGCTTCATCTTTTGCATCTACTGCCCGCAAGCATTCATTTCTTCTCCGGTTGAAGTGTGCTTCTACATGGGAAGTTTTCCTGGCACCGAAACTCACTGCGGTAGTGAGCCCTTGCCTTCCTCTGGGGAAGGAGCAGAAACAGCGTTGTGCACTTTGCTGGGCCAGATCCGATGAAAAACGTGGAGCAACTCCAGACCCAACGCAGGCCGTGCCCCGTCGCTGTGAGGGCTGGCGGCCAGCAGCACACCAGCACGGCAGAGCAGGGAGAGATGGGGGGAATTCAGCTTCTCTGCTGCCCACCTGGATGACCCCTCTCCAAAGCCCACCGCTGCTGGGAACGTCCCCAGGAGGAGGGCTCGGACCAGGCTGGGTCAGCAGCAGCAGATGAGGCAGTGTGCCTCCAGTGCTCCGCAGCTGCAGGTTTCAAAGGGCTTCGGAGAAAGGAGGCAACTCCCCATCGCCGAGCGCTATGCGGGGGAAATTGAGTTTAAGGCCTCTGCCTTGGGTGCACGGCACCGGGGAGGAGCTCTTAGGAGCGAATGTTTTTAAAGAAGTTTCTGGAAAAGCTCTCTCCCTGGGTGCACAGAGTGCCGGGGTCCCGGTGGGCTCCCAGGGGGGTCCCACCGCAAGGAGCCGGGCAGAGCTGCCGGAGGATCCCACTCCCACTCTCCCACCGGGGAGAGCAGCGAGGACAAAGCGAGTCTCAGAGCTGTATCTGACAGGAAACCTTAGATGTTTTGCCCGGAGTTTTGTTTTTCCGTCAAAAGCTGCTAATGTAAACATTTGCTGGCAACTATTCCCATTCTATTAGTGGCAGGGCTTTGTGCAGGTTGTGTTTCTTAGGGAAATACTTTAAAAATCTGCTTGATGTATTTAAATCATCTCCAAAGTATTCATTTAATTCGCTTTTTTTTTGCCGGAGTGAAACTCCTGCACATATGGTTATGCTTATGCAACTAGTTGATTAGATTTTACATTTCCATGTGTAATTTATGGTAAATTGCCCACAGATTCATTTAAAACCCCCATCCTTTAAATATGTCCTGAATAATCTCTTCCATGCATTTTATATAGAACAAAAATAGGGTGATTCTGTATTCTAAAGGGACACCTACTGATAAGAACAAGTTGCATTTGTAGTAGTTTAAATGCAGAATATAGAAAATGTCTACCTTGCTGGGATTTTAAAGCCCCACTAAAATGTATTTCAAGGAATCAATCGGTACTGAGTCAATGTACAAGAATTGCTTTAATAAATCTAAATAGATATGTCAGGGGCTAAGTGAATTGCACATTAAATAAAATCCGATTCTTCATCGAATGTATTGATTGTTATCATTAACAGCATATTTGTTACACTTTCTGAGCAGGGGGCTGAGAGAAATAACAGCAGCAGACAGCACTGTTGAGCTCGCGGGCTGCAGGAGGCTCCGCAGGGTCGACCCGTGTGTCCCTGGGAGCCCTGGCAGTTCCTTACAGCCTTTGTCCTACACCGGAGAAACCTCAGCCCTTACGTGTTTCTGTCGTATAAGCCTGAAACGAGCACGAAACCGAGAAAGGAACCTTGTGTGCAACCCTGAGAAATATAAAGGTCATCTCCAAATGCATCTTCCCAGCTCTGGAAGAGAGCCCCAGGGTGAGGCTGAGAGCTCGTCCCCAGGGTGGGAATGGCTCGTGCCTTTGCTCCGGGCACACCGCCTTGCCCCGCACCGACCCGCACCGCTCAGACGTGGCCGTGGTGAGTCTTTAGTTCGTCGCTTGTGCACAGAAAACGATCTTGAAAGTTCAGCAGGTTGGACGCGGCACTTGGATTTCCATGGTGGGTCTTGATAAACGTCCTTTCAGCCACTTCTCTGTTGGGGAATGCACCTGGCTGCTGGCAGTGCGGAGTGGGATGAGAGGTTTAACCACGGGGGTCGTGCACCAGCCCTGACCGGAGCGTAACGCTGCTGTGGTCCTACCTGCGGGTGCCTGGCAGCAGCACATCCCAGCAGCAAGGCTCCACCACCGCTGCCCCGGTCGCAGCATCAGGGGCAGCACGGGAGAGCGGAGGTGCTCCCTGCATTGCATCCAGCATCGGCGCGCAGGATCGTGTCTGGGTGTGCAGATCCCAGGCAGCTCCGTGCGCTGGCGCTGCAGGGCAGTGCCGGCTCCATCAGCACAAACGCTGCAGTATGGTACACTGATGCATGCTTTTCCTTCATACGTTTCACTTTCATTTGCCCTTACGTTTTCTTTAACCCTGTTAACCAGTTTGGGACAGATACTCCATAAATATATAGTCTCCCCAAAAAGCTGTCCAAGTGTGGGTTTGATGTACAGTAAGCTGTTCCATTGTCTGATTTATAAGGCATATGAAGTTTCTGACTGAAGAAAAATATGATGAATTTCTCAGGTGTCTCACTGATTTATTGACCATGTGGCAATTTATAAGTCATGTCAGCAACTTCGTAAGTAACACAATTAATTCTGAAGTTATCCCCGAGTTATCCAAGTCCTGTGTCACTGATGAATACGTGACGGGTCTGAGTTATGGGTTGGCTCTGAACTATGACTGACCCTGAAATAAGTCACAAAGTTGAGTCGTAAATCACGAGAGATGGACCTGGGTACACCGCTGAGTCGCAAGCTCATCATCGGATCACACACCCCGATTTACGGGCCGGTGAGGTGGCGTCTGCATGATCTCACAGTTTGTGAGTAAACGCCAGGGTGTAAATCCGGGATCATGCTGCCATCGGGGGCAAGGAGCGAGTGGGCGCTGGGAGCCCTTCGCACCTGGCCACGCTGCCCAGGAAAGGGCAAACAGGGAAATAACCGCCAGAGGAAGGGATAATACGTGAAGGTGCGACATGCCACTGCTCTGTAAATCAGCCCAGTCGGGCTCCTCCGACACTGGAGCAGCTCAGGCACAGATGGAGCGGGGTGCGAAGCCGCCCAAACGCTACCCCTGAGCCCGGGACTGGTGCTGCCTCCGAGGCATCCCGTGCTCCCGGAGCTCCCGCTCGCTCTCTGACCTCCGAACGCCGGCGGATTGCATTAATCCATCGTTACCAAAGCTGCGCTGTCAGCCCTGCCGGGAGCGGGCAGGCAGGGCTGACATCAGGCAGGGAGGGCACGAGTGCCCTGACAGATACGGCGCTGCCGAGGGGACAGTGCTGGGGTGGGACAGTGCTGGGGTGGGACAGTGCTGGGGTGGGACGGGGACACCCCCGGCAGGTCTCAAAGGGAGGGATGCGAATGGAAGGCGACACCGGGGACAGGCACTAGCTCGCTCCTACTCATTAGCAGCGATGGCTGCTGCACTCACTCCCTCTATCCCCACGCTTGCCCTTTTGGAGTGAAAAGACATCGTCTTTGATCTTTTAATTTGTCTGTTATTTACAGGAACTAATCCCAGGCAGCACCGGCCTCTAACAATAAACCCCACCTCTACAGCAGGGCGGTTGTTCTCGGGATATCAGCCTGGACAAGCGAACGCACCGAGCTTATGCCTTTCACTGGGATTTAGTGTTTGCCTGAATGCGAGAGGGTGGCTGGCCGTGTCCTCGGCCAGCACCAGCAGGTGACATCCACCTTCTCCCCCGGCGTACGGGCATTTGCTGCTGGCAGCCCCCCCGGCTGCACTCTGCCCCTGCGGCCAGCCCTCCCGCAGCAGCGTGCACAGGCCCAGGGAGAGCAGCAGCCAGCCCCGCCGGTCCCATCCCTCGTCTTAATGACACCAATTAGCAGGAGGGGACACGGAGGGGGTGCACCCTCACACCCTGCACCCCGCCTGCAGACAGGCAGCACCCGCAGGCAACCCGCGGCCCCTCGCCGTGCCATGCACACGTACCGAGGCGCTTGCCATCGCGCTGCTCGTGTTTGCACACGCGTGCACACAGGCTAGTTCAGGGTAAGTACAGACAGTCTTTTCCTTGCAGATTAATAACTGCAGGTGTGCCTCATGTCTCTGTTCTCTCCCTTCCCGGGGTACTGACTCTATAGCAAGCCTGGCTGGCGCTGGCAGATATCGTAGGCTATTAATTAAGATGTCATTTACAGGCCCACTGGGTGACCTTAATTAAACTATAAAATGGCAAACACTAATAAGAAAGATGATATCCCTGTGGGTGGTGAATCAAATACATTAACCTCCTGGTGAGGAAGCTTCCCTTCACCTGACGGAGGCGAGAGATCTCCCAGCTTGCTGCAAGGGCTAAGCCCGGCGGCCCCGGTGTCACCGTCGGTGGCAGTGGCGGGCTGCTCCCCTGCCCGCAGCACCTTCCTCCTGCACCCGCAGCACGGTGCGGCCAGGATTCCTCCTCCTGAGCATGACAAGACGGATAACTCCTGCAGACTTTGCGTTGGCAAAGGGGCGGTCCTCGGACCTTTCCTCAGAGCATCAGACGCTTCCTTGAAGGGCCATCAAGATGGGTTTCTCTTCCCCTTTTGAGGATCTTCTCCCCTTTCTGTTTAGCTGGCGCTTACCACAGGCTGAGACGGAGATCACCAGAAGCTGCACCAGCGCTGTGGATGTACACGGAGCTTTTCTGTTTGTTTTCCTTCCTGTGCATAACTCAGATGCTGTTACACTAAACACTCATTTCAGATTCCCAGGAGGTGAGGGAGATGTCACGGGAGACACATTTACATTTGTAAACTGCGATCAAAACTAATTAAACCCAACACAAATACTGATTAATAGAATAGGGAACCTGATGCCAAGTCCCACGGTCCCACCCCAAATCACAGTGGCGTACTTTTTAAGAAGCAGATTTGCCTGTTCTCTTTCATTCCCAACATCTGGTGGCACATCGCCAGGATCCCGGCTCCGAGGCAGGCTGGCAGCCACGCTGCGTTCGGAAGCAATGCAGGGGAGACTATCTGACAGCCAGGGCTCGTTCTGCCTGAAATGCAGCTTTTCTTTCAAAACTCACTGCTGGGACATTACGGGCTGAGGTAAGCTCCATCCCTATTCTCATTTTGCACTAGGCCCCTGGTTTCAGTTTACGTCATTAAAGCTGAATTTATGCCAGCAAAGCAGTTAAAATATTCATTACTAGTCTTGCCACTTTTCAGACTCCCTGTTCCCTGTGCACCGTCCCTAATTGCTCGCTCCGGGCAGAGCGCTGGGATGTCAGCTCTCCAGACGAGGTCTCAAATGGAAAAGGCGCTAACAGAAGGGAGTCAGAGGTGCAGAAATAACTCACACCAGAGAGAGCTGCCGTACAAGCACATTGTCAGCAAGCCAGGGATGAGCACAAGCAGCAGGAAAAACGTGGACTCGGTGAGAAAAGCACAAAGCACACAGCTTGCTAAACACGTAACGTTGTAAGTGGAGCACTGAGCGGAACCAGAGGGAAACGGTTCTAAGTGGAACAGAAAGCCAGTTTGTTTAAAAAGCAAATTATTGATTACTGTGGAGAGAAAACAAGCAGAACCACTAGACGGGGTATGAGTGATGGACATTTCTAGGAATATAGATTTGAAAGTGGTAACTGCGGCATCAACCATCAGTTCTGTCCTGGAAGAAACGGACCCACCTGCCCGAGCATCCGCCGGCCTGTGCCAGCGCACCGGCACCAGCGACGGGGCCCTCACCCGCCCGCCCCATCCTTCCCACCCAGCGATGGAGACCAGGGAGCAGCAAACCCAGGGCAGGAGGGGCCGGGCTGAACGCCGGGAGGAGGGCAGGGGAGCACAGCGGGGCGAGGGGCACAGGAACCGTCCTCAGCGCTCCCCTCCCCGTCCCAGCTTGCCGCCGCAGACGCTCGGCTCGGTCTGTACCCACAGCCAGATTTTCTGCTGTGGCTTCTTATCGCACCCAGGTCGCTGTCGGCGCGACGGGACACTTGGCTGGCATGGACTGCAGACAAGTAATTAATGTCCATGAAGCGGCCGTTATTACAGCGGCTCATCTGGCTTTTCCCGTTGCAATGAGCCTTTACTGGGACGGTGTCTGGCAGTCGCTATTTTCAAATCGCAGTTTTTTCACGGTAAAAGGCTATTTTCCCCAGGCAGCCAACAGGGATTTTATTGTTTAAATAGTGTGAAATCCTTCTTTATGAGGCCACTTGCCTTCTGGTCTACAAGAATGGCCTTTTGCAGCATCTAATGTTCCCTGTTATCCCAGATGCTATTTGTTAGAGAGACAGCCTGTCCGCTCCGGGCCCCGCTGTCTTGCTCTTCAGTTACTAACCATCGAGGATTTAAAGATAAAATGACCGATGCTGCAGGTGAGGACTGCCAGGCACCGCGTCCACAGGTGGTTAATCTTCCAATTTCCTGCAAAGGATTTCAACAGCATATCCGTGTGGAAATGGGAGGTTTGCTCCGCTGTGTGCTGCTGTGCAATGTCTCTGATTCAAAGGGAAGGTGGGGGAGCCAAAACCAAATATTAATCAGACACCACGGCGCCACAACGCACACGTCCCTTTTCCCGGGAGCAGTATCAGTCTGCGGAGAGCCAGAGACAGGGGCTGAAGCGAGGGGGGTCTGCCCAGGGCCCCCCTGTGCCAGGGCACTGCAGGGCAAACACTCGGGTGGGGAAAGCCCCGAGTGATTCCTCGGCCCCGGCAAATGTCGACCTCTTGAGCGGGGACTAAATTGACGTCGGTAGGGCTCAGACACACTGCGTGGTGATGGCACCAGCCCACTTGTCAGTACGACTACACAAAGTTGATATTCCACCTTCAGCTCAACTTATTAACCCAATGTTCCTTTCAAACAAAATATCACACCGCTTAATTATTTTTTGGCTAACCGTTTGCAAATGCCATCAATTACTGAAAACATGACACCATTGCCTTTTGCAAGGCACTGGCATCAGACTTCATGTCACCCTCTGACAGGAGCGTCGTAAAACTGCATTAATCAAATTGCATATCAGTCACAAAAATTGAGGGGTAATTTGTCAAAGTCACAGCCGTGCTCAATAACCGTTTGGAGATGACTAAGTAATTAATCAATAATGCATTCTCACCTTTTCATTTCCTTAGGTTTCTGTGACTTGCACAGTGGAATGACTGGAAAATAACAGACTGAGTTGTTCGGTGGCTTTAGAAGCAGCGGCTGGCATTTACCGGGGAGGGAATTCAGCCCAGCCAGGCACCTTCCCTCCTCGCCGGCACGTCGGCAGCGTATTTTGCACAGCTCGTGCCGCCTGGCAGCCCAGACCTGCGGGGTGGCTGCACCTCACAGCGGTAACCACCGGTGCTCAGAAGCCCCTTTCAGGCCAGGTGGCACCAGACAGAGCCTGGCACAGGCAGGGGGCTGCAGGCAAGCAGAGGCACCGTCAGAGGGATGGGAAGCGTTGCGGAGGGCTTGCGTTTCTGACCAGACGCCTGGACAGATCCTGCCCAAACTCTCCAGTGGGGTGGATCACCATGGAGGTGGAGGCCAGCTCCAGTTCCACTGACCAAAACCAGGCTTTGAACCTCACCCTGTAATCTAAATAACTGTTTAGCAGAGATACTGTTAATTTAGTCTAAATTCTTCTTTCTTAATGTTCCTGAAATACCATCCTCTCTAACGCAACCCAAGAATAACCCATCAGTGTAATGAAAAGACTTCCCTGCGAGACCAAGCTGCTACTTCTTGAATGCCCTAACAGTGATAATTTGATTAATAAAATGGTCAGATTTGCAGTACCGAAGGGCTTTTCAACTCAGAATCAATCACTTTACATCTATTACTCAATGCCGGACTCACTGAATGCGTTGTTGAACTCATTGAAAACTGTGTTAGTAATATTAAGTAATTAGTAAGATTAATGCTGTTGCAGAGCTATAACCTGGGCAGAATCCAGATTGATTAGAGTTAATTATCTTCTGCCTGCTTAAATAATTTATATACTGTTTTCCCCGCTATGTAAGAGCAGAAAACACAGAAGAAAGATTCCCTTCCTCTGCGTGGTACACACGGGACTGGGCCACCAGCGCCGCAAGCACCCGCCGGAGGATGTTTCAGAAAGACAGCCCCAACCGGGGCGGTTGCCTCCTCCTCCTCCTCTGCCAGGTCACTTCATTTTGCACATCCAAACCCCGCCATCAGCCCTGTCACCCAGCTTCTTGACAGGCTCGGACACCCCTGCGCCTGCTGCTGCAAAGCCAAAATGTTTCCACTGAATTCACCGCTTCTACACGCTGTTTGGCCCAGAGGGCTGGTGCAGTAACTTATGCATGATCCTGCCTTGCTAATCAAAGTTTCATTATTATAAATGATTGCAAAAGTTTTCATATTCTACATTTTGTCTTTGCAGAGAATTTTAAACACTCTTTAATTTTGCCCCTTGGTGCTGGTATGTGTAATAATCCCGCTGATCCATATTCATATCCTCCCAGCCTTGCAGCTTCTGCAAAGATTTCACAACCGATGGAATTATTTTCTTAAAGATCTGAGTGTCCACAATATTTATTACTGTTATTAATGCAACATGATTTCAGCCCCTTTGATAATCGCAGGACACGATTCCCAGTGTATTTAAATGCTTATTGGGCTTAGAGCCCACTAATATGAATGCATCCACAAGTATTTAATTGGATCACTGCTTGATCCTGGCGCCGTGCAGTGTATCGTGCTACCTATTGGTAATCGATTATGCATCTCTCTGCTCATAGAATCTCTCTCCTGGTGGCTCAGCAGGACCAGCCCGGGCCGGGCAGGCTGGGGAGCAGCGTGGAGGGGAGGTGGAGAAGGTGACGGCGAGGGAGGTGGCTGGCCCAGCTCCACGGCACTCAAGACGCAGCTGGCTCCCAACACGCGTAGGGAAGCTGGCACCAGAGAAAAGCACATCATTAGAAGGCAATGGAGCATGTGCTAATTTGTCCGTGTTTTCAGTTAGCAGGCATTTATTAGGGATGTCTGACATTCATATTCAGGTCAACCTGCTAATATTATATTAACCTCTGTTGCCACTGATGTGCACAGGAAAAATTCACACCACGCTTCGCAGGGATTTTACATGCTGCCCAAGGCATCTCCTGACCACGCTCAGCACGCTGCCGGCCCGAGGCACCGCTGGCTGTCCGCCGCTGTGCCCGTCAACCCGGCCGCTGAATGATGCTGAAGCTTCTCCCAGGGCCTGCAGCCCCGGCATGAGACAGCGCAGGGCCGGAGCACCCTGGGTGCCCTGCCCAGGCCCGTGCACGTGGAGGGGAAACAGCATTTCCCCGAGGACTGTGGTTGCAGCAAGCGACCAGCGTGAGCTGGGCAGGTTGGGGTTACCGAGCTGATGCTCCCTGGAGAGAGGGACCCTCGGAGAAGATGGGGGGAGTGAAGCTGCCCGGGCCAAGAGGTGCCACGGCCAGGCAGCACAGCCCACGGGTGCCAGCCCCACAGCCAGCGAGGAGAGAGAGAGAACCGGCATTGGCCTTTTTCTGCTGACTTGGATGAAAACTGGAAAATACCCCTTCTGCCTGAAACCACACAGCCTCTCCAGGGGGATGGGAAGCCGGACCGAGTGCCCGGGCAGGGGTGAGCACAGCTGCACCAGCCTCTGTGCCGCGACACGGGCTTCGCGCCGCTGTAAATGAGCCTGTCCCACGACCACGGGAGCTGCCCAGGTGGCCGAGTCCTCCCGTGCCCAGCGCAGTTTTCATCTCCCAAGAGCATCTTTCAGTAGCCTTGGCACCCACGGGCGAAAGGGCTGCCAGGGCAGCAGCAGCGCAGCGCAGCAGACCCCTTCATGAGAGCAGCTCCTGCTTCATGGCTCTGGGGCTCTGAACCTGATGGCAGAGGATCGGGACCCCCGTGGGACAGGCAGCAGGGGATGCTGAACGGGTCAGGAGAGCAAGTGCTAGATCACAGATTGAATGCTCCTGCAAATGTCAATGAAATCATATGCATATTTTCATTTTTACCTATTTGACCCATTAACTAATTACAAAATTTCTCAGTAATCCTCAGCAGATGAGCATCAATGAGAAGACCTATGGTCCTAGCTAATCCCTTTATGATGAGGTAATACTACAGAAATCAAATACCAGCAGTAAGTCGGGAGATTAACAACAAGCTGGGAAATGCACAAATTAAATTGCAGTCTCTCTCGCTGCTTTGCCCAAGCCAATGGCTCCATTTCTGCTCTGGCCACTGCAGCCCCCCAGCAGGAAAACAAGGTTAGAAATCACTTTATAAAAATGAGTCTCTACTTTAATCCCTGATGCAGTCAGTAAGCAGAGCTTGCCCCGAACGAGCCAATGCCCGTGCAACCCCCCGCTGTCTCTGTGCACCTTTTGCCTGGGAAGGGGAGAGCGTCTAGCTTTTCCAGCCGTGCAGGGATCCAAACCTGGAGATAGAGCCATGCCAGGGAGAAGAGACAAGGGACAAGTGCTGCCAGCAGCAGCAATGACCACGTCTGGGGCACGGGACTCCTGTCTTTTCCTGCCGGCTTGGGAGGGCGGTCAGGGATGGGGCTTCGCTTGCAGCGAGGTGGAGCACGTGCCAATGCGGTGCCACCTCTGCAGCAGTCCCCAGGCTGTCCCGCATCACCTGCCTGCACACCGGACGAAGGGACAGGCCCTGGGCTGGTATTTGGAGCAATCACAGCCTCTGACAGGTCAAAACCTCCCGCGGGTCTCCCAAAGTCAAGTGCCAAGGACACGCTAGCCACCCCGTGCTGCCAATGCTCTCCTGGCTTTCACACCTCCAGCCTCTCCTGCTGCCAGCTCCTGCCCAGACCCACTGGGCTGCTCCAACAGCCCTGGATGGAGCAGTTGCTCCCAGAAGAGAGCGACCAGATCACAGCTAAAACTACGGGGGCAGAGGAGAGGACGACGCGAGGAAAACAGGCAGCAGCCCTGTTCAGCACCAATTGCTCCAGGGCCAGACAGAGCTCCATGGTAGTTTTTTTCCACAGCTGAGGTGATTCTGGCTTCTGGAAAAGACAAAATTGTCTCGTCCTTGCTGGAATTCATTGTAAGAGCAGCAACAAACCAAACGGCCAGAGCAAGAGGTTTCCGCAGGGAGGGCTGTGCCAGAGCCACTGCCCATGGCTGGGGTCTCCCACGCAGGTGGCAGCGAGGGACCAGGGACCGTCCCCAGGGACCCTCCTCGGGCACGGCAGGAGCCAGGCTGCCTGCAGCGGGGCCAGGTCTGCAGGTGACCCCCGGCAGTGTATTTTGCGCCCTGACTCTGCTTTTATCGCACAGTAACATCCAAATGAATATTTTATTCACTCCCTTCAGAACATCTCCACAAATGCACGTTTTAATAAAACATGAGGACGCATTTTTGAAAGAGCCATCTAAAGCTTCAAACAGCCCCATCATAGCTTATTAACCAGAGCAAACACTGTGCAGCTGTATTTTTCTCTCGGTGACTCTAATGGAGTCCCACCGCGTGCGAGGCGATGGGGAAGGTGCCCACAGCCCCGTGTCACCGTGTCCTGGCAGCGGGGCCTGACAGCAGCCGGGGCTGTGGTTGCCTTCTGCTGCCAGCCCGGAGTGCCGGTGGGATGGGGCAGCGCGTGCGAACGCTGGAGCCATCCACTTCAGCCCCTTGCAGCCCCCTCGGTCAAACAGAGACGATTCTACTTAGGAGCGTGACGGAGAAAAAAATTTATAGAGTTTTTTAGGGAAAGGTATTAGCAAACTAGAAACATACGGAACGACGTGCTCGCGGGCAAACACACACATGCTCTATTGCCAGACCTGCTGCACCTTGCCCCCGTTTGAATCGCATAAGCTGAACGAGATGGACTCCGCTTCTCATCCGAGATGCCAGTTGTGGTTTTCGACGTTCCTAAATATGGCATGAGAGCTCCATGGTAATTTTTTTTCCATAGCTGAGGTGATTCTGGCTTCTGGAAAAGACAAAATTGTCTCGTCCTTGCTGGAATTCATTGTAAGAGCAGCAATAAACCAAATGGCCAGAGAGGAGCAAGCCGAGTCACAGCGGTAGGATGGAAGTGGCAGAGGTTCCTTCTGCCTCTTCTTGCTACAGGGAAAGGGAGCCAATTAAGTCTGAGAGGAGGGAATTTAAAGCCAGTGAAAGAAAATGTTCCTCCAGCCCTAAACCGGGGCTGCAAGAGGCCACTGAAGGCAAGTCCTCAGCAAGACGACGTAGGAGCCACACCAGCAGAAGCCACAAGGGTGGCACTAGCTGTAGCAGCAAAACATCAGGGAAGGCAAACTGGAGTTTGGGGAAGGGCACAGACCAGCCCCGGCCAGCACGCACCGCAGGCTGGGCGAGGGAAAGGGGCACCAAGGACTCGGCTCTTGGAGGCACCAGCTTCTCCCACGGTGACACACGGCTCATGGTACAGGTGTGTGCACAGCAGTCCTGGCCCGGACGAGGCGAGGTCCCCGCCAGCAGAATCCCCGTGAAAATTCCTGCTCCGGAACAGCTTTGCATTATTGCTGACAGGTAACACTGATTTATAAAGCAGAAATAAATGAGTCTGCTCTGCAATTTCACCTAATTTTGTCTCCCATTTCAATTTGCCATCTTTCAGCATAATGCTGGGTGGTTAATTATGTTTCCATCTTACTTCTCAGATAATACCCACCTTGTACTGCACATCGTAGCCGCTCAAAGGGTTTCATTTTACCTTTCATTTCACCTCCTAGCACAGCTCTAAATTTAGTCAGCTTGTAATTTTGGGGTATTTTATACATTATGCCTTTATTATTGTGAAGTAAAATGGAATTCTTGTCTTTTAATTCACTCTCTAATAATTCTCCACCAAGCCTTAATACAAAAGGCTTTTTTTTTCTGAAGATTAATTGAATGGGGTGTAATTATAATACCCAAGGAGATGATATTGGAAGTACCTTAACTGTGACAGTTTCCTCTGACTAATCGCCCCTTTGGCGACTTGCAAATCTTGGCTGCGCAAGCTCCCCATCAGTTCCTGCGCTAATGTGCCAAGACGGAGCTGAGGGGGATTGGGGCACAGCGCTGCTCCTGGGCCAGGATCTCAAGGTCTCTAAGCTGCCGATGCGGCTGCAGGGGCTCCTCTCGCCTCCAGCGACCAGCAGCGTGGTCCAACGTGGAGACAAGGCAGACGGGGTGTCCGAGGTAGCCGGGGGCCGCGGGGGTGACGCTGTCCTGCCGAGGGACTGAAGACACAGAGCATTGCACAAAGTCCTTGCCATGGGAGCAAGCGTCCGGCAGCCACAGTGCAGGGATGTTCCCATCTCCATCACACTCTTCCTTGGCTTAATGCTCCTCCTAGAGATGTTCTGCCTCTCTGGCCAAAGGAAAGCATCAAAAATACAGAAAGAGAGCACAAGGGAGAAGTGCCAGGAGCCATACCAGGAGCATCCTTCCCTGGCTCCCCCCAAGAGACAGGAGGTAAAACCAGCACAACCTCAGGCTGCAGCACTTTCCTCTGAAAAGCATTTAC
Organism: Scopus umbretta; assembly: GCA_013400535.1. Taxonomy (NCBI): domain Eukaryota; kingdom Metazoa; phylum Chordata; class Aves; order Pelecaniformes; family Scopidae; genus Scopus; species Scopus umbretta. Next base: position 60,182 of record VZTL01034653.1, on the reverse strand, counting down.
CTGCCAGGAGGGGAGCAGTGATTTTCCATATTTGTATACTTTAACTGTGATAGTGGTATACAACAGGCGAGGTCAGCACTCAGCAGAGACACCAAGGGGCTATTTCCTCACTAAACCCTGTATCCCAGTAAGTGAAAAATAGGCGTTAAGGGTGAGTATTATGCAGACAATAAAATGTTTTTATATCAACATAGGTGTCAAGCTCAACAATTCTGCAAGAGTGGATCCTTCACATTATGAGCTGGCTACGAATATGCTTAGCCAAGCAGGGATGCTCCCAGCAGCAGCCCGGTATTTGTTATTGGAAATAACAGGCTTCCATTCTGTATTCGACAGCTAGGGCTCTTGGTGGGGACAATACAAACACAGACTGGCCCCGGCCCCTGGGGAGGGACGGCATCTGGGGGGACATCATGCTAGAGCAGCGAGAGCCACCATTCAAAGGAGAAGGGACGGGACAGGGGAAGCTCTCAGCAAAGCATCCTGGAGAAATGAATGCGCATTTCTCTGGGATCACTACAAGCTAATTAGCCTTTGCTAGCCAGAACAGGCTCTCAGCTCTCCTCCAGAGACAAGCATTTTTCTTTCTCTCAAGTACACGCTCACACAGGCTGCAGTCAACATCAGAGGGAAAGAAGGTATAAAGCCAGAGCTTGCCAGCCTCCAGCCCAGCGATTGCTTGAACTGGCAGGGATCAGATCTGGTGGAAGACACAGATATCCGGGCATTCCCAGGTACAGCTTATTTGTAGTTAAGCTTCTGCCACCAAAACTGAGCGGATGCAGCAGGGATCTGCTCCCAGAGCAGCACAGCTCGAGTGCTTTTTGCCAGCAGGCACACCGGTACCCCTGCACAGCCCCGGGCTGCTCGCCTTCCCATGGCCTATGTCCCAGGGAGAGGGGTGCTGGCACCCAGGCTTTGCACCAGGGCCTAATGAGGAGCTCCACGGCCTTGACAAGCCCTCACTGCTGCTTGCCAGGTCTGCTCTGGGATCACCCATTTCTGGCATCCCGCTAGTTACACTTCCCTGGCCAGAATTCACTCCTGTACAGACTTGAGAGCAGGAACCACAGCAAGGAATACCACCAAGGAATACCACCACCAGAGCCCTGGAGGCGGATGGAGGGATGGGAGGCACTCCCCATGCTGGTGCAGACAGTGAAGTCAGCACCCAACCCCAGGAGCAGAAGCAATTAAAGCTCCCAGCCCATTACCAGTTGTAAAGGGCAGAGCAGGAGCAGAGGGAAGAAGCCCTTAGCACCCCCATGGAGACAGAGGACAGCAACCAAGTGCCATCTTCCAGCAGCTGTGCTGAGCCCAGGGGCATGGGGAGCCCCAACAGACACACAGACACGTAGGTGTAGGCAGCAGGGAGCTGCTCTCCCCTCTCCTGCAGGAGAGCGGCATGTCCAAGGCAGAGAGACCTCCGCTGCCCAGGAGCTGAGAAGGGCACTGCAGAGCCCCCCCGACAGCCCAGTAAAAAGCCAGAACTGGGAAAAGGGAGACACAGGAAGGTTGCTAAGAAGGCACAAAGCAGGAGCATATTCTCAGAGCCATATTGCTCCAGCACAGCCCCAAGAACAGAAAAACCAGCAGCTAAAGCGCCTGCTGCTCCCCAGCCCGACTGCCCTGGCACATGGCTGGCAGGAGAGGGAAACCTCAACCCAGCCCCAGAGAGATGCCAGGGACAGCCCAGCTTCTGCATGGAAGTTAAGAGCAGTACCTCCTCTTGCAGCAGCACCCACCACCCTTTCGCCCTTTATTTAAGCTCTCCTGGGGCCAGACTGCCTATTGCCCCCAGCTGCTTTTGCGTGGCACCCTTCAACCCCTTCCCACCCCCAGCTCACGGGGTGCACGGCCCCTCTGGCCCCCTGCTCCTTCCCCAGGCTGGGGGAAGGCGCAGTTTCTGCTGACAAACCCTGTGCTGGGGCTGGAGGCACAAGCTCTGGGGCTCCCCCAGGCCAGTTTCGGCTGAGCAAAGAGGCAGAAGGGAAACGCTGGTTCACGCAGCCCAGCCCTGCCTCCCGCCCCAGCCCCTGCTCTCTCCAAGCTGTCAGCTGAGAGCAGCGGGGGAAATTATTCATGCTGGGAGCAACATTCGATAAATGAGCTTGACTGGCTGTTTGTTCAGCCCAGCAGCCCTGTCCCCTGCCCTCCGCCTCCTTCCTCACAAGCACAACCCCACGCTCGGGGGGACAAGCCCCATTATTCTTCTGCAAGGCCAGATCCTCTTTTTTCCAATGCTGAGGAATCTCCTGACAATTTTTTTCTGATTTTTTTTTTCTTTTTTTCTCCCTGCATTTGCTGCTTCTAACTGATAAGATGTCCCACCAGATACGGCTCTGCATCAGGAGAGGTACAGAGAGCTGACGGTGGTTTTTCTCCTGTATCTTTTGTCCATCTTAGTCTTTTCTCCTTGGGGAAGGAGGCTCCTGCCGTGCATCCCTTCTCCTGATAACTTGTGACCCAGGTTTGTCTCACTCCTTTGACAGAGGAAAACCATCTCAAGGGTATTTTCAGTCATTCAGCTGTCCTGGGCCCAGGATAGAAAGGCACCGCGCAGCCAGGGCTGTCCCACCAGGAGCTCAGCGATGTCCCGATGTTGGGAGAGCTTGATGGCCCTGGGCACAGGGGCAGCCGCCAGCTCCTCCTCTGTGGGGCTTTGCCCTCTGCTGCTCCTCCAATCATTCCAGCCAGTGCAACGGATAATAACAAAAACCATATCCAAACACTTGACAAAACACAAAAGCCCTTTGCTGGGTAACCCAGCAGCTGGGCTACGCAGGGCCCATGACAGGAGAAATGCTCTGGCAGCGCATCAGCAGCCGTGGCCCTGAGGCACGGCTACCTGCCTACCGGAGCCAGAGAAGGTTGTTGCCGGTCGGATCGCAGCATGCAGAAATGGAGAGACGTGGGCAGACTCATCTGTGCGGCAACATCAGTGAAATCGAGACAAAAATCAGCCTGTTGAGCATCGCCTGAACTGTTCCTCTGTGGTTCAGCTAAATGAAAGACCATGCCTTTTTAATGCAACGTGTAATTAGAGAGTGTAAGTCACAGCCAAAAGATTTTATTGAGCCAGAGAATTAGACAGTTGCACGAGTAATGAGAGCGGCTGCTGTTGCACAAGCCGGTTGGGATTGGAATGGCCAGGGCAGAGCCACCAGCCTCTCCGCCTCGGATCCAGTCAGCAAGAGAAGCACTCCCAAAGCCTCCCTTCGCTGCTGAATGAAAAGATCCTCTGCAGAGATTAAAATGAATTTATTATTTCACAGTCTGGTATTTACATCATATCCGGAGCAGGTATTATGTACCCCGTTACAAAAACGTCTAAACAACGCGTCCCACCGGTGGCAGCCGGAGCACGGAGGCAGGCGGCTGCGGTCACACCAGCGTCCCCGGGCGGCACGCCGTGCTGCTGGCCCCTGCACCGGCTCCGGCACGTCCCCCCGCACGGGTCACGGAGCAGGGCTGGGGTGCCCGGGGAGGCACTGGCCACATTCCCTGGCAGCGCTGCTCTTGCTCAAGCTGTGTGCCACCGGCCCCGCCAGTGCAGCAGCCCTGGGGTCCCCAGCCCTGCCGATGTCCGGACCACGGGGCTCCCGTCCTCTCCCCCTCAAGCTGCCACACCGGGGGAAATGGTGCGTCCTGGAGAAGGTCACAAGCTCATGGCCAGGAGATGGTACATTTTTCTTTATTTTGAATTAATGCAATGAAGCCTGGCTTGGTCTGGGTCTCTGGCTAGGCATCTGCACGGTGTCAGGCACACCAGACCCACAGACAGAAGAGGGCTTCCCCCGCGCGTTATTCTGAAATTCGATTGCAAACACAAGCAGTAACTTGGTGCCTGGGACTTGCATGGTAGAGAAGAGATATTAAACTTGCAGCCCGACTAATGCAATTACCGAGGAAGGAGAAACCAGCAGCATGCTCCATGAAGGTATTTCGCCATCTCCAGGGGCTGACGGGGTGTCAAGACATCCCCAGCCATGCCGACGCATCCACCACACGTGGTCACAGCAGCCAGGTCACAGGGCAGGGAAAGCACAACGCTCCGGGGGTCGGAGCAGCCCCCCGGGCCCCCGGGTGACACGAGGGTCAGGCCAGAGCTCAGCGCCTGCTCCTGGGAACCCACCGGGCCAGGAGCTGTGAGCCAAACAGGGGAGGTTTTCACACCACCACTGACTTCCCAATTCCTGACGGTGACCCTGGTTCAGCATCCTGGGAGATGGGGAAAGGCAACTCACAGCAATGATTTCAGCTATTTCAGAATAAAGCCCATTTGGGGGGACCGCTGTCTGTCTGTCTCTGTATTGTCAACAGCTCTTACATGATTGGAGTATTTTATTTAAGAGGATGAAAAAATGAGCCCATTTCTTGGTCGGTGAGAATGTCCACAGGGTAGGAGGGCACTGTGGGGTGACAGGAGTCTTGCAGCTGTGCTGGAGTCCCATACTTGCAGCTTCTGGGGAAGCTGGGGCTCAGTGGATGCTCTGATCTGCTACCTGGCACGGTCCTGCCAGCAGCCACAGGACGGCAGCCCCGGAGCATCCCACCGCCGCAGGCACCAGCCGGCTGGACCACGTCCTGCTGCTCACGGCTCTGCAGAGCACTGGGGACCCAGGGCGAAGCTGGTCAGCCGCGGCCGAGCTGCACGGAGGCTATCGTGTGACCTGCGGGCAGAGGAGAAGAGTGGGGCAGGCGCCTGCTAATGGCAACGGTCGATCTGTTTGCAGCGGGCGAGTTGCCCAACACGTCCAGCTGATTCCTCCCTCCGCAAATTGTCAGCTAACAGCCTTAGGAGATGCAAATGTGGCTTGCTCTTTGTGTTCATTTAATGGGGTGGTCGTTCCAAATTTCAGCTTACGGATGGTTTGCGAACCCCGTGCTCCAGCTCCAGCTTCCACTAGGGGTCTGTCTGCAGAGGGGACCAGGAGGGGCAAATCCAGCACCCTCGGCACAGTTCCTAACAGGGCACCCAAAATCCTGTTGAAAACATGTCTGCATTTCCAAAACGCAGCCTCCTTTAGGGGAGGGCAAGGGACCCAAAAGGCGTGCTAGGAGAATGGCCATGGAGGTCAGGGCTGCTGGACAAGGGAGGAGAGCAGAAGCCCTGGGGTCCTGCAGATGGGAACGGTCCCCAGTGAGAGCCCAGGTCAGCAAAGCCAGAGCAGATGCTTTGGGCTAAGTTAGCGGCTGGGGGAAAAAAAAAACCCAAACAATATTAAGGTAGGAAAAAGACAATGAGCTAAATGTAGTGCTGCAGCTACTGGTCAGCGATGGATGCCCAGGGCCAGAGGAACTTTCTTGGACAACCATAAAAACACTTGAGCATGAAAGTGCTTTCTGTGCACAAAAATAATAGCAATAATAAAAAAAATCCCAACATCACTTAGTACGATAATTTTATGGCAGGGGATGTGGGGTGAGAAAAACTAAAGCATAAGGAATAATTACACTCAACAGTATGAACAATGATTACAAAATTATGCAACTGATTAACCATGGCATATATGTAATTACTAATGAGTTTGATAAAATTTTAATTATACCTTGTTCTTTGGGGCATTCAGCAAGCCATGAAAATAATAATCATGTAGCGCTCTGTCACAGATGATTGCCTCAGACGGGGGAGCAGCGACGGATTCAGGGCTGTACCACGGGGCTGGGACGAGCAACCTGCTGCCCCAGAGCAGTGGGGAGATGCTGGGGAGCAGCCAGGATGGCCCTGGGCTGGTATGGAAACGTCCCCAGCACGTCTGCTCCCGGGCTGAGCCATGCAACGCCCTCCTCGCCAAGCCTCCCCACGGGAGTTATTGATCAGCAAAGCCATGGGAGCCACCCGCCGGCCCCTCCGGCACCGGTGACAGCAGCACAGGCCAGAACTTCTGCTCTGCTTCGGTGCATCCGTAACGAACGGCACGTGCCCTGGAAAAGCCGAGGGTCTCCCCTTCCCCTGCGAACTCTCCAGGGACGCTTTCCTGGGCTTTGTTTGCCCCTAGCTGGGGACGTGCCAGCAAGGGTTCCCCCCTCAGCACCCAGCCAGGGGACATACCTTGGTCGTCTTCACTTTGTTGCCACTACTGCAGCTCCAGCCCGAGAGGTCGGGCAGTACCTTGCACTCCTCCCCGTCGAGGCACGGCTCCATCTGGCACCACCACTTCTGCAGCACGATGGAGGCTGGGGGAGAGGAGGGCGTCAGCGGCCGGGCTGTGCCATGGGGCACAGAGGACCCAGCACCGCGGCAGCCGGGGTGGCTGCTCTGGGCTGCTGGCACGCGGGGGACAGGGTGCCAGCCCTGCCTGCCTTCGGGAGGTGCAGGAGGGCAGAGCAGGAGGTGCAGGTAAAAAGCCTAACGACAGCCTACTCATGGTTTAGTAGTCATGGTGGTGTTGGGACGACGGTTGGACTAGATGATCTCAGAGGTCTTTTCCAACCTTAATGATTCCATGACAGCCCTGTCCTCGCTCCCAACAAGAGCTGGGAGAACAGCGTTGTTCACTAATGCCCTGCAGGCTCCTCTTGTGGAGGCAGAGGGACTGTCTACCACTACTTGACTCTGTTAGGCTCTTGTAATCGACACCTCCGACGTGGGTAACCAGAGAGGGCTCCTCTATCTTTGGGAAAGACAACACACACAAGCTGTTTGGGACAACAAAAGCCTTCCCTGACAATTCACCCTGGCGTTCCTTGGTGTTGCACACAACCACGCTCCCAGGACACTGGATGTCAAGCCAATCGATACCATGCTGGCAGAAGCTGCAGTTGCTCCCGCCGGCTCTTCGGTGACGCCACGCAATGCCATTCGATAAAATATACATGGCCTGAGCTTTGCTTAGTGCTTCTTGCAGGTGATGGTTCTGCACGGCTGGAGTCACGTCCCTGCCTCCGGCTGCAGTGAGCAAACGCTCAGGGATCAATGCTGCGGCGCCTGGCCCCTGAGCAGCAACTTGCTGGAGGAGCTTGAACCACTGGAGCGCCATAAGGCAGCCACGGCACACAGCTTGGGGCTGCACGGGGTGGGATAATGCAGCCACACCAATGGAGGGTGTCCCCAAAACGTCCCCTCGCCCTCTCTGCTCCACTGCAGGAGTCCCCGGGCAGGTCTCCTCTGTTAATCCCAGGGGCACAGAAACTCCGCACCAGCCTGACCGATGGGGAAAGCACGGTGGGGGAGTTCACGGTGCCCGGCTTGCGGCCGCAGGGTACTCACCATCCACGCAGGAGGGAGCCGCCCTCGTCGTCCCTGCCACCTGCCCCGGGAAGCAGGAGCATTTCACCGTCTGGGAGCGCTCCTCGATCTTGTTCTTATTGCAGCACCTGTGAGCTGCAATGACTTCGCATGTGCCAGGTTCTACGTGCACTGCAGGAAGAGAAACAGCCGCTGTCACGCAGGGTTGCACCCCAGAGCCCCCAGCGTGTGCAGTGACCGAGGCACGGGGAGAGCCCGGCGCGGGCAGCGCTTTCCCGGCCTCCGGCAATCACCCCAGGGCTGCTGGTGCACACACGTGGCTCAACCCAGCACCTCCCCAACCCCTCCGTAGGGAGAAGCACCGGTCTCGCTCCAGGCCTCCTGCAGCTGAGCTCTTACTCCTATCTCACACCCATCCAACCTACCCAGCAAAATTAATAGCCTCTTGCCACAGCCGAGCCAAAAGCTTTATTGAAATGAATGAGCACATTAGTTAATCGCAGCTGCTAATGAGATGCACACTTTGCTGCAAGAGGGGATGGTGTATGGTGTTGCCTTTGGCTTCAAACAGAGTACCACCACCTCCGACCCCAGCTAAAACGAACGCTCCCATCTCGCCATCACGCACCATCCTCTGGCTGGAGAAGGGAGGACCAGGACGGCGCCTGCGCCCTGCAGTGACGCAGAAATGCCATAGTGTTCATCAGAAATCCAGGCTGCTCTGCTGCTCCCCCTCCCAGTGCCATTAAAATATTAAGGAAGAAAGCAAGCTAATGTGCTGGCTTATCACCTCTGGGATCCAGGTTTAGAAGCTAGTTAGCAACACAAATCAATGAGTTTCGCTGGGTAATGGCCCACACAAGCACAATACAAATTAGCCAAATGTGGCTGGATAGACTTCATTCCCATGACCTGAGAGTGGATGATCCCTGCAGGTCTTGTTTAATGAGCACTGGAGGAGCGAGCGCAGAGCCACGCACCGAGACATCCCCTGGGTCACCGGGAACAGGCTTTTATTTCCACAGCGAGCAGGAGCCAGGCTGCGGGGAGGATGGGGAAGCTGCTTTTCTACAGTATGCCATCCCAAAACACGTGCAGACGAGCACGCATCACGCCGTCAGACCTGGCTGCTCCGCACCCTCAGCTCCAGAGCGTGCACTCTTCCCTGGGCACGGGCAGGAGTCCCGCGGGAGCCCTCAGCAGCCACTGGAGGAAAGGCTCGGTAAAGGGTGCAAGCAGGACACGCAGGGCTGCAGGGAGCAGAGTAGCATGCTGCTGCTGGTGGAGATACCCACGAGCACAAGCCCACGCTCAGCCCTTTCCCAGCACACGCGGCTCTGGCAGTCGCTCCAACCCGCCCTGAGTTTGCCAGCCCGCCCTTGCCATCCTGCCCGTCCAGCCTCAGCTCCCAGCTCCGCTTTGCCCCCCAGCCACCGCGGAGAGGGTCCTGCTGGGGGTCCCCGGGCCACATCCACCCCCAGCCCCGCGAAGCGAGGCGGCCGGCCCAGGGAATTCATGCTGCAGATTTGTGCTGGTGTTCCCTGCCCAGCTCTGCGGGAACCGCCACTCGAGGGGGACCGGGATCGGCTGACCTGCGTCACAGCAAGCACTCCCACGGGTCCCCTGGGAAAGGCAGCATGTACCCATGCTCACCAGCAAACACCGCCTGCCTTCCAGGAGCTTTTGGAAAGCAGCCACTTCACCTTCTCAAATGAAAGCTCAGGGAAATGGGATCTCTCCCCAGGCACCGGGGGAAATCCCTCTGCCTTGCTGCATCTTCACATCCCTGCTGGGAAACGCTGATCCAAGTGCAACCTCCCCGCTTGTGCCCGCCAGACACGGCCGTGCCAGCTTCTAGCTGCGCCAGCTTCCAGCCAAAGCAGTCCTTGCCCCTCTCCTGTTCCCACTGAGTCCGAGCACCAGCCAGGAGACGAAAGGGCAGGACGTGAAGAGCCGCCTCAGGACTCGCTCTCCAGCAACGCCACCAGCCTGGGGCCAGGGCAGAGAGACGCTCGCTGCTGTGCAGAAAGACCGCGTCCTAAACATGAACACCGGCAGTGACAGCTCCGCTCGTTCCTCGCAGCCTGGTCCGTCGGGGAGCTGGAGCCAGGAGCCACACATCCCTGTGCCCTGCACCCGCTGGCACACAGGCAGGACAGGCCGTGCAATTACCATGGCTTTAATTTGGCTTTATTTATTGTTATTTCATGGTCATTTTCTTTTAATGAACCATCGCTTCCATTTCTGCCCATAATAATTACACGATTACCTATCCTGGAAGCATTTTGTAATAGTATCTCTGGCCATAAATTTTATCCTCCCTTTTAAATGCCATCATAATTCAGCTTTAGTGATAATTTCCATTCTTTTTGTATGCAGAAATGGTAGGCTTTGGTGAAAGTGAGATGGAAAGCAACTCATTACAGAACAAACGTGACTGTTTTGCCTTGTTTTTATGACTAACGGGATTTTCCAAATAATCTGAGGAATAAACAGAGGTCCTTGGCTTTGGCTGACTAGGAACCCACATTCCCACCACGCTCTGCTGCAGGACCATCACTCACCCACCCCGTGCACCCCAACACAGCCCCTACACACAACAGGGGATTTTTATACCCTCCAACTTCAGTGCTCACACGTAGTTGTGGTTTTGACTTGTTTTTATAAAAGCCTTCCCGCAAAGCTTCATTAGCAGAGCTCTTCCAGGGGGAAGGGCCAGACGACCCCTCTGCTCCCTCTCACTTCTGCTCTCCGGCTTCTCATTTTCAGCTAATTTAAAAAGGTTCAGCAGAGGAAGAGCCAGGCAGAACTGAGAAATCGCTCATTACAGCCATGCAATAAGAGTTCGCTAACACGCCAAAGCCCTTTTAATTTGCTCAAAAAGGTGCAGCACAGAGATAAAGAAAAATTTGCCTCTCCTCTGCCTTCCTGCAGCTGGCTGAGCACGGCAGCAGCACAGTGCTGGACACGGAGCCTCGGAGCCTGTCTTGCCCCGGCAGGAGCCCGTGGGCACCCGCCGTGTCCCTGCCAGTCACACCAAGCAACTCCAGCCATCCTGACAGACTGCAGGGGTGCAGACACAAGGAAGGTGGTCCCACCAGGACAGACGGACATGACCCATCTCCAGCTCATGCCTTGCCCCCAGCCCTCCGGGCAGGCCACCTGGGGAAGGCAAAACCCATGGCAGACTAGAGAGAGATGCTCTCTCACTGATAAGACGGCGCTGTGTGCTGCGGCCCTGCCGGACCCAGCCTGGTGCGGGTCCGCCATCGCGCAGGGAGCACGGAGGGCGGCCGCGAGTCTCAGAAGAGAAAGATTCAGAAAGCCTTTGTCTTCCCTCAAAAGCATACAGCTTTCCTTTGAGGCAGTCAGAGCCCAGGCAGCAACCTGCAGCGCCAGGAGCAGCGGCCGCCTGCCCCGGGAATTGCTGCCTGCAAGGACCGCTGTGCGCGGGGGCGGATGGCCCATCGCCCGCAGCCGGGCTGGTCCCAGCTCACCCGCTTGCTTCTGCTCCCCGATTCCAACCGTGAACAGCTCCAAGACAAACCGACACGCCACGGAGGTCAGGCAGCCTCCCGGCATCAGCCCCACGGCCTCCCACAGCCCTGCAGCAAGGGCTCTGCTGACGGCAGAGCTGGGGGAGCAGCACGCACCCCCAGGACCAGGCCCTCTCTCAGGCCGTGAAATACTTGAATCTGCCTAAGGGTCCGGAGAGCATCCGATGTGCTGCCCTGAGACACAATTACAGCGGAAACTTGCCCCAGGCACTTCTCTTCCGTGCGGACCCCTCCAGGCGCCAGCCCCAGGGGGAGGCAGGGCACGATGCGTCCCCTCCGTAAGCGACTGCTCGCAGCAGAGCTGCAGGCTGCGTTTGAGCCAGAGGGACGGCCCCACAGGGAGCAGGGAAGAGCCGCCTGGTGTAAAGCATCTCGGCTCCCTACACACCAGCTTCACCCGCTCCCCTGTCCCTCGAGCGCAGGCAGCACGGACAACACCGGCCACGAGTGCCACGGACCCCCGACATCCGAGCGAGCTCAGGAGTTTGGGGGTTGAAACCAGACGCAAACAAATCCCTCAATCCCTCGGCAGATAGGGTGATTCCCAGGATGTCAGCAAGAGATTTTGCTTTCTCCTCGTTGCAGAAGAGATGAGCAGCCCCGTGCCAAGGGGCTCCCTGCCATGCCGGGCTTTTATGTCACACGCCTGGGAAGAGCCAGGAGAGAGCTGGAGCCTGAGCACAGGGAGAGCAATGGGCTCTTCCAGAGCTCCCTGTGGGTGCTTCTCCTTTTGCTAAGCAGCAGGAAACTTCGAACCAGATAGGACTGAAAATGCAAATCAGATGGATGGTGTGTTTAACACGGAGAGCAGGAAAGCCCCAGGGAGCCTGGGATAAGTTCCAGAGCTTCTGGCATGCGTCTCCCTCCCATTTAACTGGTATTTCCCCACTGGAACCCTGTCTAAAAAAAGTCTTATCTCATGGAACCATAAAAGCATTGTAAGAGCACAAGGCTTTTGAATCCTGCAGGCAAAAATAAAATAAAAACACTGTCCTACTCTGGCTGAGCTTCCAGTGAGCGGCAGAACATGGTTTTTTTATGGTACAACCTGAAATGACGCATTTTGTGTGTCTCGGGGAGGCGTGGGCACTGCTCCACACGTTCAGTGTAAAATACCGCTCTCCTTGCTGGTGGAGAGTTGTAAAATGAAGAGAAGTTGAATGCAGGCAATTGCCAGGCAATGGCCAAAGCCTCTGCATCAAACCCCCTTCCTCCTGGGTGCTGAAGTGCTGTTAAATGGGTCCAGGTGCCCTGCGGAGGGCTGAGAAGCAGAGCAGACGCCAGGCAGAAGCCGGGAGGGAGGCAGAGGTCCAGGCCCCGGTGGGGAGCGGAGCTGCGGGCTCAGGGGGCTCTGCTGGGAGGGCAGCCCAGCCCCGGGGGCACCAGGGAACAAGGGGCTCGTGGGCAGCCCCAGGGCAGCCGGTGGCACGAGTGATCTGTACTTTGTGCCCTGCGACAACTCCACTACTAATATTCACTAAATAATTAAAGTCTTAAAATCACTACTGCCTGAGGTGCATGTATTATTTAAGAGGGTTTTGGAGAGAAGCAGGCTTGTTTTTATTGCTCGTTATCACTGCATGTCAGCGGGGATTTTTTTACTACCTTGTCACCCCAAGACTCCGCATCATGCTCTGTCCCCCCTTCGTTGCATGTGCGAGTGTGCGCACATCCGTGAACTGCTCACGCAAATCCCCTCGCTTCACATTTGCAAGCAGAAAAACAAATGCCTGGCCTGTGTCAAGAGCAGCTGGAAGTGTTCTGCCATCGTGTGACAGATGAACCTGTATGGGCACCCTGCGGCGAGAGGATACAGCTCCTGGATGCACAACCTGCCTTCCTCCGGGGCACCGAGCGGTGCATCCACACACCCAGCACAGCTTCTGCCTCATCTACAGAAGGTGGCTCAGGAAAATATTCCATCCCGATTTAACGGCTGCGCACGACGGAGAAACCAATGCTTCCCCAAGCGAGGGAATCTTGTAGAAGCATCTCACAAATAAACACCACAGAGCTGCCATCGTCACTCTGAGCGGCAACGCGCTGACCAGTAAATCTCCCTTACAAGATAATCAGAAATCGGTGTTCTCCATTCACTCAGAGAACCTCATTTCCTGAAAGCAAATCCCAGCTGACTAAATGCCTTTACTTCTGCTCCGGGTTGAGTGATGAATGTGAATGAAGGCAAAGATGGCACTTTGATTATCAGCATTAGAGGGGTTTATCTGAAGATGCTGGGGCCACCTTCGTGGGAGCTGCATCCAGACAAGCAAGCCTTGTTCATCACGTAGGGCTCACCACGTTATACAGGGGATTAAATTGCTGGTGAATCATTCTTCACTGAGAAGTCTCCTATTCCATTTCCAAATGACTTAATCTCTCCGCACTCAATTCATGTGGCTATTTAAATCCAACCGCATAACCCAGGAAGCACCGCTCCGCTTAGACACATTAGCATTCCCCGTGTGCTGGGAGGACACAAGCGATTCAATCTTGTTTCTGCAGCCAGATGTTTTTACAGGGTGGTGTTCTTTTGGCCGGCGAACAGAAGGCCTGCACGTGGGCTTTCTGTTCAAGAAATTCATGAGGCTGGGGGCTCTGAAACCTTGTGGCCAGACTGTCACAATTAAAGATCTTCCTCTGCTATTGCTCATTTTTAGGTGCCGCGCCTGGTTTTAACTGTGAATAAACAGAATGGCTGAACGCTCTGGATGTGTCTGTCCTTTTCTGCAGACAATCCATCAGCATCTCTGACTCTGGGGGTCGCAGGCAGGCATCAGCAGTACAGCTATCCCCGTTCCCACCTCCAGATCAACTCCACAGGCAGAACCATAACCACGGGCATCCTAGGACAAAAAAGTCATTGCAACTGAGAATGCAACCTTACAAAAGTGCGCTCCACACGTAACCTTTACCGAAATCTGTCCCAAATGAAGGAAGAGCGGAGGGCAGTCAACAGGAGAATAAAGCCCCATGAACTCAGCAAGCAGGCTAAGAATTCCTGGTTTGAACCCATGGAAATCCAGCCCAGGAGAGGAGGCAGCAGCCAGCGCAGTCATGCAAAATGCGTACAGTGCCAGGAAACCAGGATGTGCAGAGAGAAACTGTGTTAATACAGACAGAGAGCAGGGTCAAACTTTTAAGTATTTGCTCTTGGTATGCCCTCTTTGCTGTGGGTTAGAATTTGCTTGAATAAAAAGAACAAGATGTGGTCCTCTGTGGATAAGTCTGTGTGAGCGAAAAATCTCCGGCTGTCTGCCTGCAAGCACGTGAATACATGAGCCTGTCTCCTCACGGATGAGGTGAGATTTATACATAATTCACACCCCACAAACACACTTGGGCATTTGCACTTTAAACCTAGGTCGGTCACTGCTTTATTAACGCCAGGTCTGACTCTTCCCTGAAGAAGCAGCTCCCCTGCAAACCGCTCCTGCCGGGGAGGAGCGGGGCTCTCCGGCCCTGGGACCAGCGCCCGGCTGCGGGCAGTGCCCGAGCCCGTAGCCTGCGGGGTCCTGAGCTGGTGCCAAAAAGCCATTCCAGAAACGACCATTTTTTATTTTCTCATGCACCTGCAACAGGTTAGAAAGAAGGTGAGGCAGGTAACTGCTGACTAGCTGGTTGAGGGAGTCATTCTGGAAGACACGTTTTGTTTTCCAGCAGCGAGGATGGGGATTACAGGATTAGAACTGCTTTAACTGTCAGGCAAAAATGACAGAAATAGGACAGGGTTAGGTGTGGGGTCAGGCAAGAGCATGCACAGTTTCAAATTAACCCTTAAATACCTTCTTTTCCAAACACAGGCACAAAAGGCAGACTCCACGTGCCCCAGGATTGCTCCGTACTCCAAGCACTCGCCTCTGCCGCCCTGCTGCACAACTCTGCCAGCGCACCAGCCCCGTCAGCTCCCACTCGCCCATGCCATCCTCCCACCAGGCACCAAGGAGAGGAACCCCCAGCCCTGGACCACCAGATCCCCCCTCCGGCATGGCCCATTGGGCTCCTGCGCCAGGCAGGACAGGCACGAAGGGCTGAGCACAACTTCTCAGCTGCTTCTCAAGACACCCACTTCAGCCATGGGTTCACATAACCCCTCCGAAAAATCACATCGATTGCACAAAACAGCGTTCCAACGTACACGCACAGAGGGGGATCTCGAAGCCACCGCTGGGAATAACAAATTAACACCCCAGAGCCAGGGCTACGCTTTCCAGCAAGACTTTCAGTTCTACATCAGTTTATACTTGTTCCGTGTTTCAAGATAATCTTTACAGCCAGAGGGCTGAAAATTATTTGTATTTCTAATGAAAGCCTAAAGTGGAGAGTGTCCATCACACAACAAGCGTGGTTTGTGACGCTCATTGCAACTTAGATAGAAAGAGTTATGTCTCACTACCCGCAGATCAAGAATTACCTCGGTAATAACCTGAATACATAGACGTATCTCAGATTTTGCTACAGACATGAAGAAATTTGCTTTTCAGCTCCTCAGACCAGCTAGGCTCACCAAGCAACAATTTTAAACGCCCTGTATTAAGGTTTTTACAAGTTACAACTCCAAGGAACAGCTTTACTGCTATATGGCTCCAGGTTCCTGCCTGTCTCTGAGGCACCAGCCCAGGGAGTTCCCTGCAAGCACTGACACTAGAAGTGCAAATCCCACAGCCATCACACAGCACCAGCAAGAAAACGTCAGTGCCTCTCGGCGTCCATTTGCTGGATTCTGCCCCGTGCCTTTGGCACACTCATCCTCACCGCCCAGACCCCAGCAACACCGAGGTCCCCCCGGCCATCGGTCTCTGATCCCCAAAGAGACCCCCACAGCCGGTGCGCACAATGACCTGAGACCACCTGCGCTCGTCCTCCCACCCAGGAATGAGGGACAGACCCCCACCAAACATCTCAGCCCCACATAACCCCCACCCTAGGCATCCCATGGAGACCCCAAGGTACCACCAGCGTCACGGGGGCCCAGGGCAATTGCACAGAAGCGTGACGCACGTAGCGAGGACGTCGCTTCCCCTACCTGAATGGCTTCTGTGATGGGTGGAGGCCAGCGTCAGTCTTCCCCACAGCGTGGTAAGGCAGAGAGTGAGCACGAAAACCCATTTGCTCAGGCTTTGTATGTCTCTCTCACTCATTCTACCAAAAACAAGAAGAGATGCACGGAGGAAGAGGGGATGAGGAGTGCTGGGAGGTGCAGCCCCCACACAGCAAAACTGCCGCATGCAGCGGTGTGGCCCACAAACACGCACGGCCATGGGGACCAGGGTGGCCTGGCTGCAGGGACACGGCCCTGGGAGGCAGGGCATGCACCCGGGATTCACCCACTGCCCTTGGACAGGCTCGGACTTCTTCAGCAGCACGGGCTGTTGCAGCAGGGCAGAAAGAACCCACACCAGCAATAGCCCAGACGAGCGATAGTTACCTCTTACTGGGGTCTCACGCTAACTCCTGCGCATCTGCCAACCTCGGGTAGGTCAGGTCTTTGCAAGGGGCAGACATCAGTGCATCTACAAGGAGAAAGAGAAATACGGGTAGTGATACCTGCTGTACGGTACCTGGGGGGGTGGGAAGTGCCGAGTCCCCCAGGAGCGGCTGGGGACATCCCGGGGCTCGGCTGGCCCCCCGTCAGCATACGCACGCTCGTGCATGGGAGCACACACCCGAAACCTCTCCGGGAACCCAGCGCATAACCCTGCTCACCCCCGTTAACGCCAGCGTGCCTTCACCTGCTCCCGAGGAGCTGCCCCTGATTTTTACTGCTGAGAGCGCAAAATCAGGCCAGTTATAGTATGTTATTCGTGCAGATCACAAATACTAAATACAGGCCCAGGGCGTGTGGGAAGAGCCAGAGTAAATCAGCAGCGAGTCATTCCAGGTATCACCTTTTCCGTGTGCGGTTACACGCTGTCATCGCCCTCACATCACCGAGGTCCCTTGCTTTGATGCCCAAGGTTTGGCTCCCATGGGCTGGGCACTTCGCAAACCACTCACCGACAGACGGAGGGACCGACCACACCGGCTGTCCCAGGGCCCCGCCACCCTCCTCAGCGGGGCCAGTGCTGCACGGGGTGCTGAGGAACGGGGCAGCCGATCCCTGGGTGGACACGCACAGCCCACGGCAGCGCCGGGACCTGCACCCCAGCGTCCCAGGACAATGCCTTGTTCTGGAGCTGCTTCTCCTCTCGGTACGTCTGCAAAGTTCATAAAACCACACCGATGCAAAACTCCATCCGCTACCTTTGAACGCACCTGATCCCCCAGTAACCTCTCTTGGCACCTCTGTTCACCCCAGGGCCACGTGCCACCACCGCCGCCCGCCGGCACCCCGTCCCACACCACGCAGGAGGTGCTGGGACGGAGCAGAGTTTTCCATCATCTGGAGCCCCTGAGGAAAAATTTAAATCCCCAAAGACTCGGTGTTTTATTGTCAACTGCTTTAAATATGCTCCCTGTACTATTTCTCGGCCACAGCCCTGCAGGTGGAAAATGGCTCTGGGGCTCCGGAGGCGGCAGCACGAGCGATAACAACTTGGACAGCCACGTCTCCACTCGGCATCTGCCGGGTGAAGTGACAACCTCCCAGCCTCATTTATCGCCTGCTGAGATCTAACCGGGTCCAGGGCAAATAACCGTGTCCCCCGTAAAACTTCAGTGCCAGATCATACTTTATTAATGAGAGGCCACGAAGACAAGTGGCAATGACGCCGAGGCTCGGGAGCGCTGCCAGGATCAGGCAGCGGGTGCCTGGACTGCCCCCCCCCCGTTCAAGGCTGGCGCCCACGGTCCCCTCCCCGGTGAGCTTTGCTGCCTGCACCCACCGGGGCCGATGCAGGCAGCGAGGGCAGTGCGGGATGCCAGCCGGGCACCGGACAAACCCAGGCTGCTGGGAGAAGAAATCTGATTTTCAACCATCTTCTAAATTTCTATCTGCTCTGGACCAGGCTGAGACAGTGAAACACACTCATATAATGAAGTGCCAGAACAGAAAACGCTGACATTTTTAATCAAAACAAAGTGATTTGAGGTGGTAAAAGGGCATTTCTTGTTTTGAAGCATTTCAAAATGAATTGTTCCGTTTTAAACTGACATTTCAAAATGAAAAATGTTTCATTCCAAAATGCTGATTTAAAATGGTATTTTCCATTTTGATTCTCCCAACTGGAAAAAAAAAAAAAAAAAAAAAAAATCAGAAAATGTCACCGAAAACATTGACATTTGCCCAGGAAAAAAAAAAGAAAGGCATCTTCACAAAAATGTATATTTTATGCTAGAATTTAGAGGTAAGAAAATACTCCTAATTAACACTGTGGGATAGTCAGCTTGGCCAGGAGCCGACTGAAGCATGGCTGGGGAGGGCATGGACACGCAGGCATCCCGCTCTCCTTCCTGCTCCATCCCTGCCCGCCGGCTGACAAGGGACCGATCCTGCTCCATCCCAACCCTCACTCAGGCTACAGGAGGAGCTGTGCAGACCTGCACCACTGCCCGGGGCCAAGGCAGCCCTGAGCCCCCCCCCCGAGGCACTGCATCAGCAGAACGAACCCAGGATGGCTTAACGTGCAAGAAAACCATCGCTCCTTGACGCGGGCACGAGCTGATGTGACAAGACTGCACCGATTCCCTCGTGCCAAGCCATATTCAGGCAATCTCCAGCGCTCCGGTGGGGCTGTCGGCAGAATCCGCTCTGTAAGAGGCTTCCTCAGAGGGGGAATTTTCACACGACAGCCGGCATCGTCGGAGTCTCCTCCGAGGTGTCACAGCCCTTCACGTAAATACTGATGCCAGCTTAAAACGCGTACTATTTCCTCCACGAAAAAGTAAACAGCTCTCTCGGAGCTGCTCAGCCCTTCGCGTAAACCCAGGGCCGCGCGTGCACCGGCACGCCGCACCGCGGCCAGCTGGGAGCAAGGCGCGACGCCCTCCCGCACGCGTGCACACGCGCATTCCCCGGCCACGCAGGACCAGGGGAGCCGGGGGGGGCAGCTGTGTCCCGTCTGGGCTGGGACACGCGCCACGGCACGCATCTCTCCTGCCCCACGAAGGGGCACATCTGGCAGCCCAGATGTGAGGACAACAGACAGGAGACTGCCACCAGCCTCTGCGTTTCTTGCGGCAAGGAGTCCCCGACACCAACGCACGTCCCGTGCAGCTCCCAGCGGAGCAGCCAGGCCTCCGCGGGAGGTCAGCAGCAACCAAGAGTCCCTGGTGCCGGCTGCTGCTCCAGCTCCCCCTCCACACACGGCATGCAGGGAGCGCAGCCAAGCTACCAGGCACGAGCACCAAGCCGCACAGCGCACACCAGAGCCCCTCCGGAGGAGCCCGGCCCCAGCTCCTGCCCGTGGGACCCTCTGGACCATGAGAGGTCTCCAGGAGACATCCCTGACAAAAAGCAAATGCACCGCTGGCTGCCTCCATCCCGCACAGGACAGGGATGCGCTCCAGGTGCAAACTATATTTAGCTCAGAAAGGCTGAGCTGCTTGCTATAGCCAAGGAAGCATGAATAAATCACGGAGTTATCAATAATGCAGCCCACACCGGCCACGCCGCGCTCAGAAGGGAAGCCACCATGCCAGGCAGCAGGAGCCGAGCTGGCGGCCAGGGAGAGCACACAGGGCTCGGAGGAGCGCGAGGCCAAGAGGCGGCATCCCCAGCAGCGGCCATCGGAGCGATGCTCCCCCCGGCAGCCACGCCGGCACAGGCACTCAGGGCTCCCACTCATGCACAAACTCCCATTAGAAAACACAGCTTTGCAGAAATTGCTATTTTGACAGTTATCAGCCTCCATCGTCGTGAGACTCCAACTACAAATGTTTGGTCTGACTTGAAATTTTTCAGCCTGGAATGTCATTTCGAAATGAAGAGTGATGTTCTGGCACGTCAAAGCACTTAATTTTGATTGAAAATAACAGTATTCTCTCTGCTGTTATGTTCCGTTTGGAATTTGGGTGGAATTCTTCATTAACAATTTTGTTAGCTGCTTTCCACCTTTCGGGTCTCAGCCGGGACCTGAAGTAACCGCAATGTGCCCGAGTCTCTCTGAAGATAAATCTCAGTCGTAGCCAGTGCGGCAGAGATGACTGTTCCTTTCCACGGGCCCGTGTCCTTCCCCACGGGCACGAGCCATCACCCACACACGAGCCTCCCCCGAGGCTCCCCCGGCACGCAGACACACGGGCACACCGGGAACAGCTCCGTGCTGCCCTCGCAGACCCCGGCCACTCTGCCGGTCACAGGAGCTACAGACTTTTTCCTCTTTCTTCATTAAAGCCACATGTAGAACTGCAACCCTCCAGTCAGGACTGCTCCTTCCACAGCTTGGCTGGAACGCAGCCCGGCGCCCCACGGTGCTAATGAGGGACTTTCTGTCACGTCAAATTACACTCCAAGTCCTGCTGGTCTGGAGCACTGCTTGCAAAGGTCCGTGTGAGCTGGATAATTATAGTTAGTAGAATTCCACCAAAAAAAGAAAAAGAGAGGTGGGGGAGGCTGGCGTATTAGCTGGTTTTCTGTGCTGAGTGACACAAGCCCTCCCCGCTGCAGCTCCAACACTGTCAACCTTTGTGCACAGCTGGCCTTACAGTTCTACCAGTTTTCCAAAAGCTATTTTCACACTCCTGCTGTTTCAGCACTTCTTGGAACTTGGGCACCTTCGTTTGGTGCAAGAAGAGGTGCAGGCTTCGGCGCAACAGAGCACAAGCCAGGGGTCTGCAGTGCCGGGCAGCCCCGTGCCCCGGAGCAGCAAGGAAACCTGGCCAGAGCCCAGCAGGCACAGCAACCTCCCCGTGATGTTGGAGAAGTTACGCTGCCCACTGGAGGGGGTGGTTTTGTTTTAATTCTTCCCTGAAGCAAAAAGTCGGACCGTCTCAGCAAATGCCCCACTGCGCAGGACCGGGGGGAACAGGCTGCACACCCAGCCCCGTGACCGCCCTGCACATCCCTGCCCTGCCGCATGGCTACCTGACAAACCTCATGACAGCAGTGGCCGAGCCAACCCCCCTGTCATAGGAGAGGGAGGGCTGGACCCCCGGAGCACCCTGCCTGCTCCGTGCCCGCAGGCACTGCCCGGGGAGAAGGTGTCCTTCCCTCGCCCCGAAGCACAGCACCCTGGGCTGCACAACAGGCGACGGCAGCAGCACGGAGCGGCTGCCGGGTCTCCCAAGAAGCTGACGCCTCTTTGAAAGATCCTGACAAGCAAGGAGACACCCCCACAGTCCCCCAGGAGGGCACAGCACAGGCTCCAGTACGGCTCTGCCTCCAGCAGCTGAAGAGAAGGCAAAAGCAGCAGGGCAGGCTTGGCAGAGGGCATCTCCCTTCTCTCCCAAGGCTGGAGAACCGGCTGAGCGCTGGATCCCTCCACCCTGGGCAGGCAAGGGAACGCTCAGATACACACAGGCTGTGAAGTTTGGGCCAGGACCTCCGAGAGATTCTGCTGCTGCCCATCCTGCAAACAAGCTGCGAGTGCTGAACGCAGCTGGGGGTCCCTGGGGAGGCTGGTCAGCAAGATGCTGCCATCCGCTGAGCGCAGACGGAACGCAGCAGCAACCTCCCTGCCCACAGCTTCAGGTTCATCAGTCCAGGCCAGCAGATCGGCTACATCCTAGCTCCCTCCGCAGCACTGAGGATGCTCAACTACAGGCAAAGCTGGAAAGTCGGAGCTACGGCGGCCGCAGAGCTGTGGGCAGTGCCCAGGAGGCTGGCGTGCCCGCTTGGAGCTGTGCTGACGGGAGCTTCACGCAGTAACTCCTGCACCCTCCCACGCTCCGTACTGCCCCGAACACTGCGCTGCTCCTCCCCAAAGAGAAGCCCCAAAGCAGAGGAGCCCGGCCCAAGCTCCAGGTTGAGCAGAGTCCTTTTGCACACTCCATTTTAGCTCCTACTCTGGGTACACTTACAGCAGTCCAGCCCCACGGACGTGCTGGCGAGGGCAGCATGAGGCACGTGCCCTCCGACCTGGCAAAGAGGTGGCAGGGAAGCACGCAGGAACGCAGAGGGCTCCTTCCCCCAAGCGTGCTCTCGCCTTCTCTCCTCTACGCTGATTTATTTCCAGCTCCTTGCTCATTCCTCCAGCATCTGCAGCATTTCCTTCCCAGCCAAGGTGAGCGGGAGAGTTTTTTAACTCTAATTCTGCCCAAGCACGGGCCTGCTCCTGCTCTCTCACTCGGTGAATCCCACTGCCCCGCTGCCGCTGGCATTTTGCAGGTCAGCTCTGCTGACAGCTCAAACCTCAGACTCGTCCAGTGCCAGGGACCTCTCTCTGGCAGAGCGTGGCCACTCACCAGGAGCGTTGAAACCCATGGTTAACAGCAGCTCAGTGAGTCTTGTCAACGCAGGAAAGCAGAGGACTTGACAGCTCAAATTGTTTTCCCTGGAGATGCAACATCTCACCTGTGCAGGTTCTTTGCTGGGGTGTGGGTGCCCCAACACAGTCAAGTTCACCCGAGTCAAGGGCGCCTGCACACCAAGTAGCCCCCCAAGCCTCACACTGCATCAAAAGGGATGGCTAACCGGCAGAGGGAGGGGACTCCTTACTCCCTGCCCAGCCCCACGGCACGGATCCGCTCCTGCCTGTCTCCAGAACGGGACCGGTACAACTGATGCTCTCCTGCGGACCAACAGTGAGGGGGACACCCAGCCCGTGCAAGCTGCTCCCCGTCCTGCGCCCCTCGAGCCACCCCAGGAGGCAGCAGGACAACCAGCATCCCTGCCCCACTCCAGCCTGGCATCCACCAGAAGCGAGTCCGCCCCATCCGAAGGAGTTACAGCAGAGAGGAACGGAGCAGGCGAAGACTGAAGCCCACGTCCCACCCTGTCCCGCTTGAAGCTTTGGCTGCAGGGAACAGCTTGCACCAAAGGCGGGCAACGGTCGGTCTTGATTTCCCCTTCCAGGGCGAAGAAGCGTTTTTGGCTGCCGCAACCTCCGAGCTCTCCCGTTTTGCCTCCCGGAACGGCGAGCGGCTTTCGCCGGGCTGGCAGAACGCTTTCACCAGGGGTAAACTGCACCCCCGGGCCAGAGCTCAGCCCCGCAGCAGGACCCGGCCGGGCCCAGGCCCCA
>VZTL01034653.1:18429-29147 GCA_013400535.1 Scopus umbretta | reverse complement strand
CGGGGGTTCGCGCTCTTGCCCATCCCCGAGGCTTTCAAGCCCTTCTGGCTCGCTTCTGCGCTTGGCTGTGGCGCTTCGGGACGGGGGTTAGTAGGCACGGTGGGGCTGGGTTCGACGGTTGGAGTGGATGGTCTCGGAGGGCTTTTCCAACCTTGACGATTCTATGATTCTGTCTGCACAATACCCGGTGTCACTGATGGGGAACTGACACCGAGGGGTGAAGGAACTGCTGCGGCCCTTGCAGGACTCGAGGGGAAGAGGGAATTGAAGCTGTCTTGGGAGTGGGACCTGATTTCGACTTCCCCTTCAAGGGCCTGATTCTCTTCTCCTTTTACTCTCTGCGAGTTTCACCCTTAACCGACGGGCAGGTGGGGAAGGTCAGCCTTTGAAGGCCACCTTTGCTGCTCAGTGCTGTCAGTCTGCTCCTGCATCCCTTGCTCAAGCTGATCTTCCTGACATCCTAAGGGAGACTTTTGAGGTGTTAATTTGCCCCTCCTACTGGGGTAGGAGTACTCGGAGCAAAAAACAGCCTCTGCTCAGCAGCAAGACATCTCTTCCATCTCCTGAGACTTCTTTCTGCAAACCACTTGAAAAGTCTGTGCCCAGAGAGCTCATCCTGTTGTGCATGTTTGCAGCTTCCTCCCGTGAACAGGTTTTGCAATCTAGACCTGAAATCTGCTTTGCCAGCATTGGCTGTGAAAAGTTAACGTCAATCTTTTTGCAAAAGTTCTGCTGGTTTCATCTTCATCGCCTTTTTTCCTCCTTCTCCGAGGCACCTGCTCCCCCTGAGAGGTGCTGGGTGCGATGGGACACGGATGAGGCTGTAATCCCTTGCTGAGTGTCTGTGAGTCCCGGCTGGGTGTGTGTGCGTTGAGGCTGGTGCAGGTTGTCAGGCAATTGCTGTGCTTGGGGCAGCGCTAGGGACCTGCAGCAAAAATCCCAGCTTTTTCTGGTCACCTCCCTCGGTGGATGCCTGGTCGGCCGCTCTCCCCCGGACCCAGCTGCGCTGGTGGGAGCGAGTGCTGCTGCTGGCCTCAGATCAACCCTTGCAACTGGTCTGGGATGTCTCCTTGCCTGGCTGCTGCTGCCCTGGACAGAGCAGGAGCACTGCGGAGAGCATCCCCAGGGATGTGGGGACAGGAATGTGGGTCAAGGGGGATGAGGTGCTGCGCCGGTGGCCTCTGCTGGAGCAAGGTGTGAAAGAAAGAGCCTTTATACCTTGCTTCCTCCTGTCAGGGTGATAAATGCGGGGAAGAGCCAGCACAACGAGGACCAGGCATGCTGTGAGGTGGTGTTTGTGGAGAGGAGGCCCAGCCCGAGGGGCCGGCTGCCATCCAGGGAAGGCGGCGGGGAGCTGGACAGGGTGAGAGCCGGGGTGGCGTGCGCAGGGAGGGTGCCCAGCGGCAGGACGGGGCGCGTGGCGGCGTGTGCGCACCGCTGCCTCCCCGGGGATTCCCTTGGGTCCCAGGCCGGCTGCCCCTGCTCCCTGCCAGCTCCTGCCGTTGTCCCCGCTGGCCTGTGCTGGGGCTGGCTGGCTCAGAGAGGCCGCTGGCCCGCGTGCCCCGGCGGGCTGCGGAGGTGGCTGCCACGCTGGCCTTATCGTGCCTCCCCTTCGGAGGAGCCAGCTGCCGGAGGCACGCTGCTGGCAGCACGAGGTGTCTGACGCAGGGCTGGGCTCGAGCCAGGGGCCAGCCGTGTCCAGACACCCTTGATCAGCTGCCCACATCGCTCCTGCCCGTGCTGGGCTGGGACCTGCGAGCTGGAGGCAAAGCCCTGTGTCACTGTCCTCAGCTGGTGACCCCAGCTGCTCCGAATTCCCCGTCCCATCTGCTTCCTCACAGGCCTGCTAAACCTTCCTGTCTCTCCCCACAGGGCAGGAAGGGGTTTTATTTCCACTACTGGGCCTTGTTTGACGGCCATGCGGGCAGTGGTGCTGCTGTCATGGCATCCAAGAGGCTCCACCTGCACATCTGCGAGCAGCTCCGGGACCTCGTGGACATCCTGCAGGACCCCTCTCCGCCTCCCATCTGCCTCCTGCACGAGGCGAGGGCTGGCCCTGTGGAGCCGAGCCGGGTGCCCCTCACGGAGGACGTCGGGGAGGTCCCCAACGATGCTGTGCCACGCTTTCACCTGGAGAAAGCCGTCTCTCATGAGAGCCTGGTGATCGGCGCCATCGAGAATGCCTTTAAGCACATGGTGAGCGAGCCCCCGCCTGCGGGCTTGCCCAGAGGTGTCCCCTGGGAGCATTTCTGTGCTGTCTGTGTCAGCGCTGGCTTGTCCCCTCTGCCAGAGGCAGCTCTGCAGCAAGGAGGGGGCCGCAGTGAGGGCTCCTGGCAGGACAGTCGTGGAGAGGGCGCCGCAATGCTCACCCGTATTTTGGGGGGTTCAGGACGCAGAGGCTTTGCGCTCTGGACCTGTGTTGGGTGCAGAGGGCTTCACTGCGCTTCGTTCCAGCAGTCCCAGCTGCTCCCCTCCTGCCTCGCTCTTTCCTGCCCTCTCCACTGTCCCGATGAAGCAGTGTGCCCGGCCGCCCCGCAGGACCCTTGCCCCTGCAGCCACCCCTGCGTGGGGAAAGGTGCCCGGGCCCCGGCTGGCCGCTGCTCCCTGCCCGGAGCGGGGGCTCAGCTCGGCCAGCAGCCAAGGTGCTGCCGGAGCAGCCAGGTGCTATTTTGGGCTGCTTGCAGCTTCGCTTGCTGGCGTGGGGCCACCCGTCTGCCCTACCTGGAGCTGTTTTCTGTCTCCCCAGGACGACCAGATCGAACGGGAGCGAGCGTCCCAGCACCTGTCCGGGGGCTGCTGCGCCCTGGCTGCCGTCTACCTCATGGGCAAGTTCTACGTGGCCAATGCTGGCGACAGCAGGTACGGCACCACCAGGCAGCCCCCGCCTATTGCCCGGTAATCGGGAAGCACCCCAGTAGAGCAGGGCAGTGGTGGAGGCATCCCTGAAGCTGGGCTGTCTTGGAGAGGGCAGAGGCAGCAGGACCAGGCAGAGCCAGCCCTTGCCTGCCTGCGCGCCCCAGGGACAGCCCTGCCATGTTTTCCACATTTGTTGGTGCACAGAGGGGGCTGCAGAATCACCTCCCAAAACCTGGGACTTGCTCCCTTCCTTCCTGGCAGTGTCCTGTCTGCTTCCCAGATGGCTGTGGATCACACCCCAGCCCCTGCTGCCAGCGCTGGCCCGCGCTGTGAGTTGGGGAGTGAAAATTGCCCCCACCAAAGCTTACAAAAATGTGCAAGAAGTCATTTTAGGGCACACTTCATACTAGTGAACTATTTCAGGAGCAGGACATGCAAATCTATGTGCAGACGAGTCGCGTGGGAGCTTGGAGCCCAAGGATTTGGACTGATACATGCATTTCCTTGGGTGCATTACTGTAATTGTGCCTGGGTGTGTTCGTACCCCCCAAGCAATGGCAGGAAGGCAAGTCTGCCTTATGCTGAGGGTGAAGCTGGTTTGAATTGCCCTGTATTTACTGCAGGGTTCGCTTGTCCTCAGAAGTGTTAGGCCAGCAAATATAGGCTCTGGTAAATTGTTTGAGGCTGGAGGATGTGCTTCCAGCTCTGGGACAGAGGAGGAGGAGGAGGAGGTCCTTCATGCCTCCGCTTTTGGGTGTGGGACCCCTCCATGGCAGCAGCGGCGGCCAGGCACTGGCCATGCAGGACGTGTTGGAGATCCTCGATCCCCCTCCATGACATCCAGAAGCATCTCATAATCAGGCTTTTTTTTTTTTTTAACACATCAAACAATCAGACCGGCCCCAGCAGTGAGCCGCAGTGCCGGTGTGGGCTGGGCACTTGCACCCATGTCCTGCTGCTGGCGATTTCTGCCTGTTCCATGTGCAGCTCCCCTCTGAAGGAGGGTTTCCCACCTTTGTGCTGCTCCTTTTCTAACCATATCCTGTCCTTCGGTTTGCTCTGCTTTGTTCCCCTCTGCCCCATGCTTCTCTTCCATTTTCTCTTCCTCCCTGCCCCTATCCTGCACAGGAGGGAGGCATGCCCTGCCTGCCCAGCCCAGCCAGCAAGCGGCTCCTCAGCTTGGGGCTGGGAAGAGGGCCGGCAGCGGAGGGGAAGGGGTTGCACCTCCTGGGCAGCCGTGCAGGGAATCTGCGCTGGAGAGCTGGGCTTAGCTCCCCTGCCACGTCTCCTCTCCTCCTCTCTAATCTCATCCTCCCATGTTTCATTGCAGGGCCATTATCATCCGTAATGGGGAAATCATTCCAATGTCCAGGGAGTTTACTCCAGAGACAGAGAGGCAGAGGCTGCAGTTCTTAGTAAGAAAGAACTTTCTTCTAACCTCATTCCTGCTGAACCACCTCCTGGCCCCTTCCCAGCCCCCTGTGCTGCCTGCCGGGCTGCCTTCTTGGTGGGGTCCCAGGGGATGAGGGCAGCCCCCCAGCTGGGATGTGCTGATGGCACTCATCCATCCCAGCCAGCTCGCTGGGTTGGGGAGAGGTGCTGGGACGTGGGGAGCTGCCCTGCCTCACTGCTGTGGGGGCACCTCGTGGCTGGGGGAGCCCTGGTCTGCTGTGGGGTCAGCATGAGGGGCCCCGTGTCTGCAAGCCTGGCCTGGCCAAGGACCTGGGGATCCTGGGCTCTCGGCATGGGGCCGGTTTGCTAGGGTTGCATGGAGCCCGTTTGGTCCATCTTGTCCAGCTCCTGGCCTGGGAACGGGGAGCATCGCCTGCCCAGGGTGGGCACCCGCCTGCTGCTGCTGCAGGAGCACTGGGCTGGCTTGCACAGTGACCGGGAGGAGCATGGCTCTGCTCCCTCCACCCCTCGTGCTCCTTTGCACGATCGAAGGAGCCGCAGCCCTCGCTCCGAGTCCTAGTTTCTTCCCCGGCTGCTCCCTGGGGAGGCAGGGAGCTGACGTGTGCCAGCGGGTTTGTAGCTTTGTTCCTAAAAGCTCCCTCTCCTGCCTGGCCTGGACAAACCCCTCTGTGCCACACAGGGAGACTTTTTAAGGTTATAAAGACCTCTCTGACGGCAGCAGAGAGGAGGCGGCGTTTGTGTTGGAGGAGGTCTTGCTGGATGTGATCTCCTGGCTTGCAACGTACTTGGAAAAACACTGAGGCTCTTTTTTCTTGAATCTATTTTTGAATGACCGAGAGAAGGAAACCGCTGTGAGCGGGATCCTCTCCAGCCAGCTGAGATGGGCAGGACGCAGGCAGGGGGCCAGGCGCACGCTTGCTCTGCTGCACGGTGCCCAGGCTGCGGTCAGGGCCCCCCTCCGCCCCGAGCGGGACAGGGGTCTGCATGCCTCTGCAGCGAACCCTCCCGGGTTCCCGAGGGTTCTCCTTTCTTCCTCCATCTGTGTTTTCCAACGCTGTCCCTGTTCCCGGACCCTGCACGCTGTGTTCCAGGAGGCCCTGGGGCTGTGCTGCCCTGGGACGGGGCTCCGCGCCGCTTCTCATCCCTCGTCACGGCCGCAGCCAGGACACGGTTTCTGAAAAGACCCATCAGCTCTTTTCCTCGGGCGAGTGCTGTGCCCTGTGCTGAGTCTGGGGGCCCAGGAGGTTTGCGGCCTTGGCTCCTCCTGGCCAAATTTCAGCTTCTCCTGGAATTTGCTGGGGTTTGATCCCTTTTGGAGATCCTTATTTCCCAAAACTCTCCATGCAAAAGCTTCACCTTCTCGCTGGATGTTGGCATGGCTGTCCCCAGCTCTTGTCTCCCCTCTGGGGACGGCATAGACGGGTGGTTTGAAGCTGCTTTACCACCGTCCGTTCGAGTTGCAGCAGAGCAGCTGATGTTGTCCCCACCACAAGACGCCATAGCCCAGGTCCCGGCAGGCTGGCGGGTCCCATGCCGTGGCGGTGGTGCCCAGCGACGTGCTGCAGGCGGTGCCAGCCAGCGGGGCAGGCAACGCTGTGTGGATCCCGCTCTCCCGGCCCCGTGGCTGAGCCACCGCTTCATCCCACAGGCGTTCCTGAGGCCCGAGCTGCTGGGGAAGGAGTTCACCCACCTTGAGTTCCCCCGCAGGATCCAGCCCAAGGAGTTGGGGAAGAAGATGCTGTACAGAGACCAAAACATGAATGGCTGGTAACCCCCTGACCCATGGGAGGCTCTGTGCTGACGGGCAGTGCTGGGGTCCTGCTGTGTACGGCCACCAGGTTCCAGCACCCCTTCCCGCGGGGCAGGGGCTGTGGCACGCTGGGTACCCAGGTCTTGAAGGGGCTTCATCCCGGGGGATGCTGTATCCCAAGCGGGCAGGGGAGGTGCTGGAAGCCTTCACCTGCTGACACGTTGTCTCTGGCTTATTTTAATCAGGGCTTACAAAAAGATAGAAGAGGATGACCTGAAGTTTCCACTTATCTATGGGGAAGGCAAAAAGGTGAAGTGCTGTGGCAGGAGCTGTGTGGGGGTCACTTCCCACCTGCCCTCGCCGATTTGGGGGTTTCCAGCCTGTTTTTGCTCGTGCTGTTGCTGCTCCAATGCCACCAGTTCTCAGCTGGGAATGGAGATGAAGCGGCTTAAAGTTTTCTTTGGTTTTGTCGTTCCCCAGGCTCGGGTGATGGCCACGATTGGAGTCACACGGGGCCTGGGAGACCATGACCTCAAGGTGTTCAGCTCCAACATCCACATCAAGCCTTTCCTGTCCTGCTTCCCAGAGGTGAGCCTGGCTGCCGGCTGCTCTGTGCCCAGGGGTTCCTGCGACAGCCGGAGACAGTCCGGGTGACCGCATCCCTGGTGCGCCCGGTGCAGCAGCTCATGGCAGTGCCAGTGCTCGCCTGGGCTCTCCGGGAGCCTCCTCTGCCCCTCACCCTTGCGTCTTGCCCCGTTGCTTGCCAGGTGAGGGTTTACGACCTCACACAGTACGAGCACTGCCCCGACGATGTTCTGGTCTTGGGCACTGATGGGCTCTGGGATGTCACCAACGACAATGAGGTGGCCGGCGTGGTGATGGAGGTGCTGACGAGCTACGAGCCCAACGACCCATGCAGGTGAGCTGAGAGTGGGCAGGGGGATGCGCGTATCCTGCTCTTTAATCCTGCTCTTTAACTTCCTTGCTCCTTGGAGCAGTGTTGTGGCCACACATCTCTCTGGCCTTGGGGCTGGTGCTGTTGCTCTGCAGCGTGCAATGCTTCCCCTGGATGTGTGTATCTGAGCTCAGATCTCTCCTCTCCAAGGGGTTCTTTCCTGCACCTCTAGCTCCTCCAGCTTCTTCCTTGCCAGGGACTGCAGCGTGCTGCACTGGGGCCTCTGCGGGGTCTGGGGTTGCTGCTGAGCTGCTGTGCTTTGCCCCCAGGTACACCATGGTGGCCCAGGAGCTGGTGGTACGGTCCAGGGGGGTGCTGAAGGAGCGGGGCTGGCGGCTGGCCAACGACAAGCTGGGCTCCGGTGATGACATCTCTGTCTTCGTGATCCCTCTGGGCGGCCCAGGCAACTACACGTGATGCCCAAAGACCCCGGGGCAGAGGGGCTCGCTTTGCCTGGATGGAGATGAGCGGGACACCAGTGCTGCCTCGGGGCCACCTCTCCCCCAAGCACTTGTTTCCTGAGCCGACTGCAAGAAGAGCAAGAAACCTGGAGCCTCTGCCTGTGCCCCTGCCCAGGGCATCCCCCTCCACCTGCTGTACCCCAGCCCTGGGCGGAGATGGAAGGGCCTTGGACAGAGAGCAGGGACCGGGATCGAGGGATGTTTTTCGCGCTGCCATTTTCTTGATTGCTGTGAAAAGCCTAAATCCTCCCTGGTTTCTCAGTGTGTCCTTTGCACCTCGCCCTGGGCCTGGGTGCGCTGGTTCCGGCAGCGTGCGACGGCCGTCGGCCTGGTGGGGCACCCGTAGCTGGAGAATCGTGTACTTGCTGCTGCAGTCCTCTCCCCCTGCCCTGTGATAACTTGCACCAGTGACACCAAAGCTGCTGCTGGGGCTGCGCACTGGGGCCAGGACGGGCTGTAGCATGGGGTGAAGCCCTGCCAGCGGCGGGGCCGTGCTCAGCTGGGCAGAAGTCCAGCTGTGGGTGGCATGGTGGTGGGCGAGCCCTGGGACTGACATCCCAGCTTTGTGCTTGCCCTCTCCGCCCCCTCACGCCTTCGTCCCAGCCACACACCTTGTCTTAGTCTCTGGTTTGGGAGGATGAGGCAGCGCTCGGTCCCTGCGGTGCACCGAGAGCCCCTGGGGAGGAATGAGCTATTGCACTTGCACTGGCTGTGCCACGGGTTCTGCCCCCACCCCTCGTCATGCCTTGGATCACTGCTGTGTTTCTGGAGCCAATTACTTGTTATTAACTGGGGAGCCGAGCTGGAAAATGTCTAAATCCTTTCTTGTTGTGTGGAGTCTGGATGAATATGTCTACACTTTTGAGCAGTTCTAAGTTGGCCACTGCTGAGCAGCAGTTGCACACAGAGCAGCACTATTCAGCCGAGCTTAACAGCTTAGACGTGCTGCATGGATCTGCTTAGCTGAGGGCTGGAAACCCACGAGGAAAGCAGCTTGGTTGTGACTGGAGCGGGGGGGAGGCAACTCCCTCCTTTTTCTTAATAATCTCAAAGCTGGTGCTGAGCAGAGCTGTAGCAGCAGTTGATCTCTGCACAGTATCTTATTTTGCGTCACACATACCTCTGACCTGGAGGATGCATTTCCTGGGCCTCTGCAGAGCGTAGCATCCTCCCAAAACATGAGGGATGGTCCCATCCTGGCAGTGTGGTGATGGGGAGAGCTGGGCCGTGGTCCCGTGTTTTGGAAAGGCTCTGTGGCACCAGTAGTCTGTGTCCTGCTGTCACTGGGTGCAGCCAGCTCTTGTCAAGTGTCACCTCTGGTGAATGTTTGTCTCTTGTAATCAGCGAGATGTAAATAAACTGGGTGCACTTAATGGGAAGTGAAAGTTGTCCAGCGAGATTTTAACCTACTGATATCTTCCATGCTGAAGGGAGCAGGCAGAGATACTGGGGCCGGGAGCCTGTCCTTGCGTAGCACTGTGTGTTTAAATAAAGGTTTTGCCACTTGCAATCCCACTTCAAAGTCTTTCTTGCAGAGCTCCTGCAAAGGAGACTTACCTAAAAGCCAATTAGCTCTGATTAATTTATGTAGGCAAGCTTGGTAGCAAATAGGCCCAGACAGAGCCATGTGAGCTGCTGTCCTTCTGCCCTTGGCGCTGGCCAGACCCTGTGGAGCATCCCTCCTGTGCCCATGGGCAGCAGGAACCGCCGTGGTGCTGCCTGGGGGCTGCTGGTTGGGTTTGCCCAGGGCTGGCATGGGGGCACGGTGGTGCAGGGGCATGGCTCTCTGGGGCAGGCGATGGCCAGCCCAAAACAGGACCCGGCTGGCAAGTGCTGCGCTGGGCTTGGATGAGCATTGAAAAGCAGCAGGCACCCGCTTGGGCCCCCCTGGCTGCTCCCTGCTGCAGGCAGCGTCCGGATACAGGCAGGGAGCGGAGGGGAAGAAAGGCCGACGGCTTCCCCGCTTGTGGGGTCAGGTCCCTCCTTCGGGGAGCGGGGTGGGCTGTGGATGGAGGCACGGCTCTGCAGCTGCCAGGGATGTGGCTGTGCCGGAGAGGCAGGACACCTCCTTGGGAGCTCGGGCATCCCGGGCATCCCAGCAGCAGCTACCTGCTGCCTCTAGGGTGGGCTGCATGCTGGAAGCGTCCCTGCTGTCCTGCATCCCTTCTGTCCCATGACTGCTGCCGTTACCCCTGGTGCTCCTGACGCTCGCACACGTTTTCCCCAGCTTCCCCCCACACTTGTTTGCACAGCCCTGTTCCCCTGGCTCTTCATGCCGGTGCCTGAGAACTAGCTCTGCTTTTCCAGGTCACTGCCTCGGAGCTGCTGGGTAAGGCAAGGAGGCAGAGGCTGCATTTAAAGCTTCCTCTGTGGTTCCCTTTTTTACTAAGGAAACGTTTCCTTTGGAACCAGCTCCTGGCCTGGGGCTTGATAAATTAAGAAAAAATTGTCTCTGAGCCCTTAAAATAGCAGCAGTTTATGAGCCTGGGTCTGGGCCAGGACCCTAGGGCTGCCTTTCCCTGGCTGAGCAGCTGGGACTCAGCCCTGCAGCTGGGGCGTCGCAGGGAGGAGCAGCCCGGTCCTCCCTCGCTGGCAGGCCGCTGCGGGAGAGGGGAGCCGGAGCCCCAGCCCGTAGCACCGGGGTCGTCTCGGCGCGGGGCCCCGATCCATCGCGGCCCTCCTCTGCCAGCGCCCCTGCGGGGAGGGGACTCGAGGCCTGGGGACCGGGCACGTCCCTCGCACCCCGACTCTGCCCGTTAGGGTGGGAAACGGGGCCTTTCCCAAGGCGCGAGCAGCCGGCCGGGCAGCACGTGGGGGATGCGGGAGGGGTGCGATGGCCTTCGGCGGCTGGCACCCGCTGCCTGCCCTGGCAGAGCTCGCCTCTCGCTGGCGGTGGCTCTTGGCGCTCCCATGGATGCTCATGGCGGGAAAGGCGCCTCGGGAGGTGCTGCGATGGTGGAGGATTCCTGGTTAGGGGGCAAAGCACGGGGTGGTCCTTGCTACCGGTCCTGCCTGGAAGCGGGGTTTGGGAGCAGCAGCTCAGCCCTTCCCGGCAGCGCCGGGATCGCCCCTCTCCCCGCCTGGCGCCAGTAGCCTAAAACGGGGGAAAAAAAAACCGGGGAGCCCGGGCTGGCTGAGGCTGCAGCGCCTTCCCGCCCGGCCGGGCCACCCGGGGCCGGCTTGGCACCAGCCCGGGGATGGCGGCAGGACCCGGGCGTCCCCGGAGCCGGGATGGGGCTGCACGGCCCCGGTACGGCCCTTCGCCTCGCCTCGGCCCGGCTCG
>VZTL01034653.1:1477-17561 GCA_013400535.1 Scopus umbretta | reverse complement strand
GTGGGGGAGCTGGGCTGTGGGGTTACTGGTGGGCTGGGGGGGTTACTGGTCCTGGTAAGATGTGGGGTCAGAGCTGGCGTCTGGGGTTACTGGTCCTGGTAAGATGTGGGGTTACTGGTGGGGTGCGGGGGACCTGGGCTGTGGGGTCAGTGCTGGGGTGGGGTCCGGGGCTCTGCCGGGGGAGCCGGGCACGGGGTGGGGTGCAGCGGGACGGGATGGGTGCGCCCGGGACCGGGCGGGGATGGGGCAGTGGCAGTTCGGCCACCGCGGGCTGTCCCTCAAGGCCGGCCCTGGGCTGTGGGTCCCGACCTGCGGGTGCCGCCCGGACGGGGCTCCCCGCTGCCCCCCCGGCCGGTGACTGACCCGGGCTGGGGCGAGAGCCTGGGGGCTGCTGCCCCATCCCGCCACCCCTCCTCACATCCCCCCCCGCTCCAGCAGCGTCCTTGCGTGTGGCCTTGCTAGCAGAGCGGTCGCTCTGTGTTTTCTTCAGAAAAAGGAAAAAAGTTCCCTTTGCTTACTGCTGAGCTCATTTTTAAACGTTTATATTAGGGGGGCTTGCAGGGGAGGAGTAATAATTGTGTAATGTCATAGGAGCAAGGGAGCATTCCAAAACCATGACTGCGCGGCCAGCACTAACAATCTGGCAGCCAAGTCTTCCCAGCGGCCGCCAAACCCCCTAAATCCAGCCTCGGCCTCTCGGCACCCCCGTGAAAACGGCGGCACGATCCCGGGATCGCTTTGCTGGGAGCCGGCTGAGCCGCCCGGGTCGGGCAGCAGCGTTGCCACATCCCCAGCAAAGTGTTCACCTTGTGAAACGGGAGACGGGGAGGTAGCGGCTTTGGCTGTCTGTATTTCACCGAGACCAGTTGCATTTTATTTTTGTTTTTCCAAGTGCTTTTTGGTGTCCAAACAGTTCAATTTATGTTCAGCTCCTCAGCTACGAGTGGTGTAGCTAAAGGCTGTGTGGGATTTTACGGATCTTAAATTAAATCCGTGTTCCTGACAGCTACGGCTTCTCTAGGGAAATGGTTTTTTTTAAGTGGAAAATAAGCCAAGTCACTGTCTTCCAACAGGTTATCGGGAGCATTTAACCAGGCTCACCTCCTAACTTGCTGTTTACACTGGAGAGGCGTATTGACATGAAAAGTAAGGAATGTATTAGCAAATATCGATTGGCCCTGGGGCAGCGGCAGTCAGGCATTGCACAAGTACAGGTATCTGCTGAGATTGTGGCACGTTATTTGAAGTTTTCAGCGAGACACTTGTACTGCCGT
Source organism: Scopus umbretta (assembly GCA_013400535.1). NCBI lineage: Eukaryota > Metazoa > Chordata > Aves > Pelecaniformes > Scopidae > Scopus > Scopus umbretta. Next base: position 16,287 of record VZTL01034653.1, on the reverse strand, counting down.
GAGTCCGGGAAGGCTGTCGCTTCTGCGGGAACTAAAATAAGAACATGGCATGATATCCATTGGAAAAGGAGGTAAGGGCAGGCAGCGTTTTCCCGCAAAGCACAAGCACTTGCGGTCCAAGCTTTGTTTAGGCTTTAAAATTCTTCTGTTCCAAGTTCCTTTCTCTGTTTTGCTTGTGGATGTTTTGGTGGGATTTAGCAATGAAAACAAGCCAGCCTGGCCGCTCTCCTCCGGGTCTGGGTCTGGGCAGCTGCCCTTTGCTGCTGCGCTGGAGCGTGCTGGAAACCCAGGCTGTCTGGTCAGGCCTAAAGAATAGCTCACAACTTTAGGAAAAAAATGATAAGATCTACAACTTAAGCACTGAGTCTGAGCTCATTTTTTCGATGATCGCTCGTCATTTGGATACAGCAGGTCTTAGGTCTTAAGAAAGAGCTTCAGGCAGCTTTCCCGGGGGGTAAATACAGACACTCTCCTCAGTGCTCAGCGCCGGGGAGTTTTGGCAGCGGTGGCAAGCGGGACGGGGAGGCTCTGAGCAGCGGGAGCCGGCGCTGCTGGTGGGTGCGGGTCCTGCTCTGGGTCGCCGCGGTGGTCGCTGGCCTGAGCGAGGGCTGGAGGCTGGTCTCTGTGCTACTCAGAAATGCACAGCTTGGCCTGCCCAGGGGCTACGTGAGCCTGAAATTGCAGATGCTGCTGCGCCAAAACCAGCACCACTTTGATCATCGCAAAGCTGCGATCCGCCTGGGAGCTCGGAGCCCGAGTTCTGCCCTGGCTGTCGCCTTTCCCTTTGGCGTTGCTCTTTGCTTCGAGCCCTTTTTGGAACTTTTTGGTGCTTCTGTGCAAGAGTCCCTCTGATACCCGAGACACGTGTCAGGATGCTTCTCCTCTGCTACCTTGGCCATGATGTAGATGTCTCAGCAAATTAGATTCCCCTCCATGGGCATACTTGTGAGATTTTCATTTGGAAGTTTACTTTATTTTTCAGTGCGCCAGCAAGTCCTACCAGCTAAAGACGTTTCTGTTGTGAAGAACCACCCGGGGGTCTTTCTGCTGGTAACGCGTGCCAATGACCCCCGTACCTCGGTCATTCCATCTCCACGCGCCTTCAGTCCCCTTCCAATTACTTTCATTTGGGGGCGGCTGCTGCCTCGACACACGCTTTTGGGGGGGCTCCCTGCTTGCGCTGATGGGAGCCGTGACCTGCGGGGCGGGAGGAGAGCTGCTCCCGGGGGGTTCTGGAGGGAAGCACCCCCAGTGCCCCTCGGGCTCTGGCCATGCCGGTGGTGGCCTGGGGCTGTCCAAAGCAGCTCTTGTTTGCCCAGTGGCGCCTCTCCGGGGTCCTGTCCCGAGATGCCCTCGCCTGGCGTGCTCGGGCAGTGGCAGCAGCCCTGTGCACACACACGGCCATGTTTAGAAGTGGAGACAGGTTGTCCTTGGCTGCACTGGTTAGCAAATGTTTTCTGTGTTCCCTGCGAGGGTTTCGTGCTCTCCGGATGCTGCGAGCGAGCTCCCTTAGGTCTTGTCTGTATTACGGGTTGCACAGCCTGAGCTGAAGGCATGTGTTTTGGGGTTTTTGAAATCCAGTTACATGCCTTGTGGCTGTTCTAACCTGGAGCCTAGTCTGTCTTGCGTTAGCCCAGCCCCTTCCCAAACAAGAGTTAAAATCAAAACAGTCCAACCGAGCACTTGGATGCTTTTGTTGGTTAAACCACTGAAAAGTCTAGCAGAGCTGAAGACACAGCAATGCCAGAAAATCTCGGTCTGTTCAAAGAAGTGGTTTTCCTTCTGCGGTTGTGCAGTGCCGGGAGGCCCAGGCGGGTGACGGGGCTGCGTGCACCGGGCTGGCTGTTCCCTGAGCCTCCAGTCCAAGGGGAGCGACCAGAGAGCTGCCGGGGCAGAGAAATATTTTCCAATCATCTGACAGGCAACCTCTGAGGAGATGCTTGGTGGCAGCTCTGCAAGGCAGGAACACGAGCCCCACGTCTGTTCTTTGGCCAAGAAGATCACCGGGGCAATGCTAGGGGCTGCACGGGTGCTGCCTGGAGGCTTCACCCCCTTCCTTGCTCCTCTCTCCTCTGCTCGTTCAGGATGGGGGGGGGGTTGTTCAGAGTGGGACACCTGGGAGCGCTGGGTCCTGCCGTGCAGGCAGTGCTGGGGGTGTCCCTGGGAAAGAGCTGCTCCCAGCACGTCTCTGTCCCCACCAGCCCAGCCCTGCCCAGGCTTCAGGGTTGTGCCTCCGGCCAGGGCTGTGGGCAGAACAGAAATTCAGCTGGTTTTGCTGATAGGTGGTGTGACAGGTCCGGCCGGGGTGGGGCCATCAGCAGCAGCACTTGGGAATTTCTGCTTTAGAACAAACCCCCTCTGTTGGCTCGGGGAGCTAGAGTCTCACCGAGGAAGTTCGTTGAAAGATTTCTGTCCCTAGCACAATTCCTTCTTCAAAGTGTTAATATCTTTCTCTGCCATTTCCTGAGATCCCATAGCAGACACTGGATGACGGACGCATCCTGCTGCCAGAGGAATTCCCTGTTTCCTGCTCAGCAGGAACTTCGCATTTTGAAGCACAAAGCTGGGAGAGGCCAATAACGCAAGGGCTGTCCTGGAGCCCTGGCTGGTTTTACGGGGATGGCTTTAGAATAGCTGCTTGGAAAGTAGAGCAGAGCAATTTGGTTCCATTTTGCAATTTCTTGGCATGCTGAAGGAGCTGCCTGCTCAGGATTAGGCTGGTGCCGGCGCTGCCGGCAGCGGTGGCGCAGACTAAATCCGCGACCATCCCGGTGTCGCCCCAGCCTGCCGCAGCAGCGGGCGCAGGAGCGCTGTGGAGTTTGGCGGTGCGGTTCTGCGGGAGGTGCCGGCACAAAGTTGCTGCTCCCTTTCGTTATCTCTGTGGATGAGCAGGAGGCATCTCCGATGAGGCACGCAAACTGCCGCTCACGCCTGAAAAACCGCGGTCGCTGCACGGGCTGGGTTGGATTGCCAGCGTGGCTGGGCACCCTTTGCTGTAGCTCTGGGCGGTTAATGCTCAGCAGAATTTAAGATCTGAATTTCCACGTCTGATGTGGGTGACTGTGTCCTTTTAATCATTTGGCCCGCTGGCCGATGTAGAGCTATCCTCAAATTGCCTCCACGTTTTCCACCCTCTTTTACCTGCTCGCGATCTGGGAACAGCGCAAGGTCCTTTGCGTCGGGCAGCGCTGTCCCAGGGACTGGCCTCGTCCTGCTGAGCGACAGAGCATCCCCTGGCATCCTCTCTCCCCGAGCGGAGTGCCACCAGCACCTGGCATTGGTGTCGCGTCGCTTGGCTCACGGGGCGAGGGCACAGATGGAGGCTGAGGAGCATGGTGCTCACAGCCTTCTTGCCCTGCTCGCCTTTGCATGCCAGCTCCGGATTAGTAATGGGCTATTTCTGGGCTACTCTCGTGAGTAATGGAATGAGTTGTGCTGAGATTTTGGGTGGGGACGGTGCTTCTGCCTGCTGCGTCACCGCTCAGCATCATGTCAGGCTCAGGAGCTGCCGGGGCCCGGACCCATCCCAGGTCAGGGTGGACGCCGGAGGCCGTGGGAAGGAGCTGTGGGTGCGGCGACTCTTTTTGGTTGGGAGCATCTCTGGTTCCTCCCGCCCCGTCGCAGCCTGGCTGCTTCTGCCAGCAAGAGTCCAGGCAGCTGCCGCCCTCCTCGCCGGGACGGCGCGCAGGCAGGGGAGCGGCGGGAGGGAGCCGGCAGCCGTGTGGGGCTGGCTGCAGCACCATGCTCTGCCGCTCTGGTTGTTTTTGGTTTATGTGCGATGTCCGGCAGATCGGGCACGGGTGGGTCTTGATGTCTGTCTGGGAGTGGGTGTTTGTCTCCCCAGGCACCCGCTGTTCCTTGCGCTGCAGATGTGTCTCCTTCTGCGGATTAGATAGCAGCACGTCCCACGTCACCTTTCTTCCTCTGTTTGTCTTTGAGATATGGAGTTGCAAAGCAGCAAGTCAGATTTTGCTGTGGGCAAAGGAACTTTCTGTCGAAGTAAATAGATTTTTTTTGCCCGTGAGCACTGCTTTTTCCTTGCTGTGGAGATGACGGCTGGAGAACGGATGAGCCTTTGGTCAGATGAGAAGGATGGTTTGCAACAGGGGTGATGCGTTCCTTGTGTCCCTAGGGATGCGCTGTCCTCGAGAGCTTTTCCTCAAGTGGGCAAGAGACAGCAGACTCCTCCAGCCCTTTTATCTGGCTCCATAATAGAAAAGTCATGTCTCCTCAGGATGAGCTCCCGTGCGTGGGGCTGCGGGTGTCCCTGGCCCAGCAGGGACAGGCGGGAGCAGGAGGACGCAAGGAAAGGAGAGAGGAGCCGTGCCGGGGGTTTCCCCTCCATGCTCAGCTCCTGGTAGTGGGACCCTTTGGGCGCTTCAGTTTGGAGAAGGGTAGGGCTGGCTGGAGGACATGGAGCGTCCTTGCCTTCGTGAGCAGTTTTCTGGTCGCTCGTGATTTCCCCCAGCCCACAGAGCAGCGTGTGCCTTTCCAGGGATTAAACCCCGGTGTAGGCGTGCATCTTGCCCGGGATTTCTGCAGGGACAGAGAGCTGGCGATGTGCTGCGGGTGCGTGTGGCATGGGTCGGGCTCTTTGGACTGAAGCATCTGGGAAGCTGGGGATGGGAAAGAGATTTTGGGCCTGAGGTTGGGGAGGGATGTGATCCCATCACGGCTGATTTTCTCATGCCTCCTTCAGATGCCACAGCAGGCATTTTGTGGCGTCGTCCTGGGAGATTCCCAGGCTCAGCTGTAATCTCCTTTTGAAACTCAAGGATGTGAAGGCATAGTTTTGCTTGCAGGACTGCCTCCTTTTTTCTTGGGGCAGAAAGCAGCCCGCTTTACTGCGGCGTTTCGTCTCTGTTTGCTGAGTGATGGCTGGCAGCTTCTCCCGCTGCCGGTGCCAGCATTGGCTCTTGGTGGTTCTGTGGCAAAGGCTCCTTTGTCAAACGGGCTGGGACGGGGCCAGCCCGGTGCTGGGTGCCAGACGCGCTGGTCATGCTTGCCCGGACCTCTGAGAGCTCGGCTTGGTGTCTTCCAGCTGTTGCTCGGATTATTTGGGAGCCAGTGAGTGTGTCTGGGTGAAACCCGGAGTACGGGTTCTGCGCGGAAGAATTTATAATCTAAAATAAGACCAGCGTGCGTGTGTGCGCGCGACTCCGAGGTTGTCGGGAATCCCCTTTGCCTGGGATGGTGGCGCAGCGCGGGGGGGCTGGCCGGCCGGGCTGGGTGCCTGGCTATCCGGTGAGGCGGCGCAGTTCATCGTCGTGCACGAGGTCCCTGCGTGCAGCCACCGGCACTCGCCGGGGCGTTGGAGTGACGGTTCTCCTGGCCGCGGCTGCGATGATGGATGTAAATGGTTCCATCGGGCTGGTTCTTGCAGTGCCTGTGAGCCGGTGCCTGTGGGAGCTGGAGGTGTGCCTGGCGGGAGGCCGGGAGAGCCGCTGTCCTGGCAGTCACCGGCTGCTCACCCTGGGATGTGCCCAGGTGCCCGTGTCCGGTACCCTCCCGGGCAGTCATCTGGGAGACTTGGGGGCACGGAGGGCCAGGAGGGGCTGGGAGTGTGGGCTGCTCACGGCTGCTCTGTCCCGCTCACCCGCTCTTGTCCCCACAGCGATGGCGGCCATCAGAAAGAAGCTGGTGATCGTGGGAGACGGTGCCTGCGGAAAGACGTGTCTGCTGATTGTGTTCAGCAAGGACCAGTTCCCTGAGGTCTATGTACCGACTGTGTTCGAGAACTACATTGCCGACATAGAGGTAGATGGGAAGCAGGTAAGGACCGTCGCGGGGTGCCGGAGCCGTTCCCGTCCCCTTGCTCCCACGGTCCCGTGCTGGCAGTGCCACTGCCCAGTGCTGCCGTCTGGGTGGGTCTGTGCGGCTCGATTGCACGCGCAGCGCTTGGGGTGCCCCACAACTCCCAAGTTTCTGGGTCACCCTGAATGCGGCCCAGTTTGAGGAAGACCATAGCTATAACTGAGGAAGATAAACCTGCTTGCTCCTGGCCTGCCGAGCTGTCTGCGAGCCGCCGAGTCACGTCCCTCTCCCCTCCCAGGTGGAGCTGGCCCTGTGGGACACGGCAGGACAGGAGGACTACGACAGGCTGCGGCCCCTCTCGTACCCAGACACGGACGTTATCCTCATGTGCTTTTCGATCGACAGCCCGGATAGCCTCGGTAGGGACCGGGGAGCGAAGGGGGACCTGGGGCTCCTGCAGGACTGGGTGCTGCTGCTAAAACCCCTGGGGTCCAGAAAGACCCCATGCTGCCCCTTTGGGGGATGCCAGTCCCTCCCCTCCATCTTCTGGCTTGCCTGTGCTCCAGGAAAATGCTGGGAACTTGCTAGCTTGGTGGAGGTGGTGGAAAAGGAGGACACCATGGGGCAAGCTCCTTTCCCATGGGAAAAGCCCGGTGCCCATTCCTGCAGCTGCGAAGAGGCCGGGGGGAGCAGTCTTTTGGCTTAGAGGGGTCCACATGTGCTTATTGCAGAGAACATCCCTGAGAAGTGGACGCCAGAGGTGAAGCATTTCTGCCCCAATGTGCCCATCATCCTGGTGGGGAACAAGAAGGACCTGCGGAACGACGAGCACACGCGGCGCGAGCTGGCGAAGATGAAGCAGGTGGGAGCAGCCCTGGGTCCCGCTGCCTCTGCCAGCGACCCGCTTCTCCCCGTGCCGCCTCGCTGGGGCTCCCCTTTGCCGTGCCGGGTCCTGGTGCTAAGGGCTGGATGCCCCAAGGGCAGTCACTGTGCTTTTTGCTGCTGTCTTCCAACAATGCCCCTGAACCACCTTTTTAATTCTTTCTAGGAGCCGGTGAAGCCAGAGGAGGGGAGGGACATGGCCAACAGGATCAACGCCTTCGGTTACCTCGAGTGCTCGGCCAAGACGAAGGAGGGCGTGCGGGAGGTCTTCGAGATGGCCACTCGTGCAGGCCTGCAGGTCCGGAAGAACAAGAAGCGCAGAGGCTGCCCGCTGCTGTGAGCAGCCCCCTGGGCCAGGAGGCAGCTGCCTGTGCCGGCACCCGGCTGCCCTGCGCCGCGCGGGGAGGGAGCGCTGGCAGACGGCTGAAGCGGGACCTCACGGTGCCGGTACCTGCCCCGAACCCTCCGCACGAGAGCTGCCACCCAAGCCCGTGCAGTGTCCCTGCGTGACGCCGGGGCTGTGAGGGGCCAGTGCCTTCAATCCCCGCTGCTCTCTATGGGCCGGGCAATTGCGTAGCCCTCCACGTCACCCCGTTTTGTACCGATCTCCCTGGTTTTGCCTCTCCCATGGGGATTGCCGCAGTGTTCGCTCTCCCTCTCCGGCTCCGGGCAGGTGCTGCAGAAGCGGGAGGTGCCGCGCACCAGCGTTTTGTACAGACTCGCACAGGGTGGCTTTCAGCCCCGTCTGTGTGCAGAGCCGGGCCCCGCCACCTCCCCAGGGAGCCGTGCTCAGCCGCTGCCAGAAGCGCTCTGCTCCCGGGACCCGCGCTGGGCCAGCGCCTCTGCCCGGCTCTGCCAGTAACGCCTTCTTCAAGTCTGCATTGGTCACGGACTTAGCACCAGTAAACTGAACCGCGTAATTGGGAGAATAAATGCAAACTGGTATTTCAGTAATTGTGACTCTGCTTGTGTGGCATCCTTCTGGTTGTCCTTCGTGTCCCTGTGCTGGTCTGGGCGGCTGCCTGCGAGCCGGGTCCATGCACTGAAGGATGGGGGCCTTGCTCAGGCCCCAGCCCCTCTTGCTTCAGCTGCTGGTGCAGGATCAGCGCTCGTCACCACATGCTTGGGTGAGACCCCGGGAGCAGCTTACACGGGAAGGGCCGGGTGGGAGCTCTCCAGCCATACCCAGTCCCAGGTGCGACGGATGCTGCGGCGGTACAGATGCTGCGGCTGCCGCTGGAGCCATCCCTTCCCTGTCACCATCCTGGAGCAGGTAGGGGCAGGCCTGCAGCAAGCCCGTCTGTGCTCCAGCAGCCCCAGCCGTGGTGGCAGGGCCCAGGACTTGACATCAATACGCTGTTTTTCTCTAAACATTTATTCCAGGGAAACAAAGTGAAGTGTGTCTGCGCAGCCGTGCCAGCTCCCGGGCCAGGCAGCTGCCTGGTGGGGGACCCCAGCCACCCTGCGCCTGGCCGGGCCGCTGCCTGCACCCCAGTCACCCGCTGCGGCAGCACTGAGCTCCCCTGCGCACCCAGTGATGCTCTTCGGGGGGCCAGATGCTCGCTTAAGCAATTCATTCAACGGTAAGACCAGTCACAGAGAATTAGCTTTCCACGGCCGTGTCAAAAAGTGTTTAAAATGGAGAGTGGTTCCTGTCCGGCGCCAGCGTGGTCCCACTCTGCGAGGGGGGGTGGCTGCCCCAGGCTGCCCCGTGGTCCGTGCCGGGGCTCTCGGCTGGTAGCGAAGGCTGGCAGGACCCCGCTGCCCAGCGGGCTCAGCCCTGTCTCTGCAGGGATGCACGGTGCGCCGAGCACCCCAGGACTGAGGTAGGGGGAGAGCAGGCGGCTGCTGCGGGCCAGGGGCAGGCTGAGGGGTGCCGGAGCTCCACGGGGCTTCTCCTCCTTTCCCAGGTAGGTTTCCTGTAGAGAAACCCCATGGCAGAGCTGGCCCCTGACGCGGGAGGGGACAGGCAGCCCCTAAGCGAGAGCCCGTCCTGAGCCCTGTCACGCTTGCTGCAGAAGCCTCCCAGCACCCCTGGCACCCATGAACCCTCACCCTGGCTCGGCCCCAGCCACGCTGCTGCCCCCGGGTGCCGGTGCAGCATGGCCGGCTGTGCCGCTCCTCATCCAGCCCCGGCAGCTCCCAGCCCTGCTCACCTGGTTGCTAATTGCTGAGGTGCAGCGCGTGGAGGTCGGTGGCGAGGCCGTCCTCTGCTGGGCTCTCGTCCTCGTAGGGGTAGCCCGTGTAGCCACCCTCCTCCCGGCAGTACCTGAGGAACCTGTGGGTGCAGAGCGAGGGGAGCGTGGGCAGGAGGTGGCCCACGGTCTCGCTGCCTGCAATGGCCTCGCTGCCTCCGTAGGGCTGGGCATGGGCAGGCGCTCGCGGAGGGGGCCAGGCTCACCTCTGCCAGTGGTGGTCCTTGCTGAGCACGGCCGGGTTACCCACCACGATCAGCAGAGCCTTGGCCCTGGTGATGGCCACGTTGAGCCTCTGAAAAGAGAACAAGAGCGAGGGCTTGACCCTGCAGCAGCGCCTCTTGGCCCCCTCCCCAGCCCCACCTGGGTGCAGGCAGCTCCGGTGCGGTGCCAAGCACCCGGAGCAGCTCTGCCTGCCTGCTGAGAGCTGGAGGGGAGCAGGGGGTGCCGAGGGACGGGGGCCTGCTCAGGGTAGCACGGTACCTTGGGGTTCTTGAGGAAGCCCAGCTTGAAGGTCTCGTCGAGCTGGAGGTACTCGCTGCAGCTGCGCACGGTGGAGATGAGGATGATGCGCCGCTCCTGGCCCTGGAACTCCTCCACAGAGCCCACCTGAGATGGGGACAGCAGGTGAGGGGACAGGGAGCACCCCAGGGCTGGTCCCTCCACCCGTGGTGGGGTGGGCTCCTCTCCCCATCACGCCCAGGACTGTACCTTCAGCAGGCTGATGTCCGGCAGCGTCCGCAGGACGGGGTCCAGGGCGGTGATGGCTTTCCGGATCTTCTCCACCTGAGGGGAGGCACACAACATGGTCCAGCCATCACAGATCTGTCCTTGCGTGCCAGCCCCGGGGCTGCCCATCCATCCCAGTGCCCCCTGTCCCCTGGGGAGGTCTCTGTCCCCTGCCTGCAGAGCCATGCCCCTCACCTGCTTCCTGTAGGGAGAGATGATGCCGACCTCCTTGGGCGAGACGCTGGGGCAGCTCCCCTTGCCCCGGCTCTGCAGCAGCTTCTTGAGGTAGTGGACCAGCACCTCGATCTCAGCCGTGTTGAAGAACGAGGGGCTCTTGGCCTCTCGCCGGTCTTCCCCGCAAACCCCGTGGAAGATGATGGGGAAGCCCTGGGGATGGAGAGTGTTGGGCTCTGCTCCGTTTGTGGCTCAGGGCTCCCCCATGGGCCCCCTCCCTGCTGCCCCCCTCACTTTTTTGGGAAGCTCCTCCCAGGAGCAATACAGACTCCGGACATCAAGCTCATCGCTCTCACAGGCCTTCAGCTCGCTGTCATAGAAGAGCTCGTTGGGGATCCTGAGGATAGCCTCGTGGGACCTGGCAGAGGCAGGACAGTGCTCAGCGTGGATGCCACACAGCCCCAGCACCATCCTGGGCGCTGTGCATCCAGGACAGCGGGTGCGCTCCCATCTCCCACACCAGCCAAGGCACTACGAGGCTCTGGGGAGCCAGAGCCCGGAGTATATGCACAGATCCTGCACTGAACCGGTGCACGTACACCCACCCTGCCTGCACCCATCCCTATGCTGGCCCTGTCCCCACCTGTAGTTCCAGAGCAGTTTGGTGACGAACTGTGGGTCATATCCTCCGCTTGACTTCTTGTACAGGGGGTTGTGCAGCATTAGCCTCTCCAGCAGGGAGGTGCCTGTGCCCAGCAAGACCCCATGGCTCCCCGCAAGGCCACTCGGCCCCCCGGGTGCCAGCAGCGCTTCCAGCCCTCTTCCCACTCACCCAAGCCATGCTCGATGGCCAGCGGCGACCTCAGGACAGGGCCCAGCTGCTGGGGATCTCCTGCCAGCACCAGCTGCCCGCCGTTGGGGTTGGTTTTCTGGTCCATGGCAGTCAAGAGCCCTGGGCAGAGGGAGAGCTCAGCAGGGGACAGGGGAGTCCCCAGGCCACGCAGAGACGCTGGTCCCCGAGATGGCAGCCGGGCACCACTTACCCGCGATAGCGACCACGCTCTCCGGCTCTACCGCCTGGCCGGACTCGTCGATGAAGACGTGGGAGAAAAACCCTGGGGGGAAGTTGGCGGACACCAGCCTGGGGGGGAGGTGGAGTGAGGCTGCTTCAGCATCCCTGCCCTGGCTGGCTGTCCTTCCTCCCCTCACCCTCATCCTCCTGCAGAGGAGGGGTCCCCCCGGCTGCCCCCTCTCCCCCACACCCCCTCCCCACTGCACCCCAATGGGGCTGCCCTCACGGCTTGGTTGCAAGGCAGCCCCTGGGGTCCACCTGCTGTAGGGGGTGGGGATAATCCCAGGTCCTCCGACCTTCCCGCTGTCACCAGCGTGGTGATGAAGATCCGGTAGCGCCCCAGGTGCTCCTTGCTTGGGTACACGTAGCAGCTCTGCTCATCATCCCAGTTGCAGCAGGGCTGAAACACAGGCGTTCGGTGGGATCCTGCTCTCCCCAGGGGCCACCAGCCCAGACGTTCTGTGGGGTGCCGGGATGGAGGGGCAGGGACCTACCCTGATATCGGCGGGCACATCCTGGTAGCTCCTGGAGCTGGCGATGAGCCTGTAGACGTACCGGGGGGGGATGTCCTTGATGAGGCGCTGGCACAGCAGGTCTGTGGCGCTGTTGGAAGGGGCGCAGGCCAAGATCCGGGCATCCTTGAAGCACGTCCATACCTAGGTGGAAGGAGGGGGCGATGGCACTGAGCCCCACGGGCCGGGGTGGGCAGCGATGCCCGGGCCTGGACCTGGGCACTGGCCACTCACCTGCTTGATGGCCTCCACCAGGGTGACCGTCTTGCCAGTCCCGGGAGGGCCAAAGATGAGGTACGGGGCTGGCCTGGACATCCCCGTTACGATGTGCGTCACAGCTCTGCACTGCTCCTCGTTCGCCTGCAGCTTGCGGTCGAACCACCTGCCGGAGCAGAGGCTGAGCGTGCGGGGTCCCTGTCCTCCCCTCCCACCCCGCAGGCACCGGGACTCACCGGGGCTGGAAGGCGCCTGTGAAGAGGGACTTGTTGCAGGAGGCGGAGGGGAAGAGGAGGCTGGACAAGCCGTGCTGCATGGCCAGGGCTGCAGCCCGGTGCTGGACCTGCAGCGGCAGCCGGCTGAAGGTGAAGGTCACGTCGAACTTCAGGTTGTTCACAAACTTCTTCTGCAGCCTGGGAAGGAGAGGTGTGAGCAGGGCACGGGGACGCTCCCCCACGCCCTTCCCGGCCCTTCCCAGCCTGCGTCTGGCCTTTGGCGCATCCGAGTGGGGCTGCCGGGACCCTGCCAGCCCGGCTGGGGCTGGACACCACTCACTTGGAGGAGAAGCCCAGCCTGACCTTCTCCAGCTCCACGCCGTGCACGTAGCCCTTGTACTGGACGAGCGGGGAGTGGTCCCGCTCGCTGCTCAGGTGGGCGAAGAGGTGGTCCCCCTTCAGCACGGATGGGCGGTTCTCAGCCACACCAGGCACCTGTGCCAAATGTCCGGCGTGATGCCCGGCATCCCAGGAACCCTGGTATCCCTCCTGCACCCCCCACTCCCCCTACGCACGTCAAGAACCAGCAGCGCCCTGTCCTGCACCATGGGCACGTCCTGCATGTCGTAGCGCCGGATGTCCACCTCCATCTGGATCTCCTCCAGGTGCAGCAGCAGCTGAAACTTCTGCTGGTAGTTTCCAGCCTGCAGGGGGGCCTCCAGCAGCGACCTGCGGGCAGCAGGGACGTCACCGTGCCTGGGGGACACCTCGGCCAAGGGGCAGTGGGTGGGAGGCACAGGGCCGGGTGGTGTTGCCCCCACTCCTTGGCACTCACCGCATGGCAGCCCAGCTGGAGCTGGCACTGGCATTGGGTCCGAGCAGGATCGTGTCCTTGAGGCTCTTCGGGTACTGGTAGGTGCGCAGAGGGATTTCCCTCTCCAGTTCGTTTTTCAGGAAGCTAGGCAGAGGGGACAGCGGTGCCACAGGGACTGCAGGGCTGGGCTCCCCCCAGGCTGCAACCACCCGTGGCGCCGGCAAGCGGGGTGTCCCCAACCCCACTGTCACCAGCCATCGCACGGAGATGGAGCACTGTCCCGGGATGCCAGACAGCCAGGTCCCAGGGAGCTGAGCCTCGTCCCAGCTGGTGAAGAGACGGGGTCCTCTGCACAGGATGGCAGGAGGTGACCCCACCACATACCTGTCAGGGGGGATGCCTTCCTCGGTGATGACAGTGACAGGGCGCTGGAGGCTGGCCTGGTAAGGCTGGAAAGGCGCTGAGGGCCCCAGGTCCTTGGCCAGCTGGCTCTCAGCAACCGCAGCAACGTAGCGCCCGATGCTGAAGGGCTCGTCCGGCTCCTTGGTGAACTCAAAGACCACCACGGTGCAGAAGTACCCATTGCAGGCAGTCAGGCACCGTACCTGGATGGGGTATGTGCCACCTGCGAGGCAAAGAGGCAAGAGCTGCGTCCTGCATCTCCTCTGGCGGGGCAGGCACGGGGCAGGGGATGGGGCCCTACCTGGGTGCAGCAGCAGGGGCTGACCCTGCGTCGCCCCTTGCTCGTCTGTGAAGGAGAGCTCCCGCGACCGCTGGCGCGGCTGGCATCGCCGTATTGTCACGGCCTCCGCCCCGTGGTTCTGCACCAGGACAGTGACCGTCCGGGGCTCGCCAGGCACCACCGGGAAGCGGATATGCCCATTGCCCTTGTCGTGCTCCGAGACGATCTCCACTCCGTGTTTCCCATGGATGAACTCAGCCCTGCGGGAAGGGAAGGTCAGACTTTCCCAGCCAGGGCCGGGGTCCCCAGGGCCAGGCAGGCGTGGGCAGGGTGCTGTCGGTCGTACCACTTCTTGGCACGGCTCTGGGGCACTTGCAGACCAGAGCTGGGCTGCTGCCCTGAGGCAGACGCGGACTCCACCACCACTGCATTCGTTCTGGGTCTCCGGTACTGGTCTGCCACCACCACGCGCCTCTTCTCCTGCAAGGAGCAACCAGCGTCAGGGTGGCCCCGGGGTCCTGCCGTGGCTGGGGACTCCCACGGAACCAGTCCTGGTGGGAGCAGGAGCCGCTGCGCTGCTCCAGCCCGGGGCCTCCCTCACCTTCTTGAAGTGCACCGTCTCCCCGTACACCTGCGCCCGGTGGGTCACCCTCAGCGCGTACAAGATGCAGGAGAAGTTGGGCATTTTTGTATCAGTCCTGCACAGACAAGGGAGAGAGGTTTCTGCGTGGGACGGAGCACGGCTAGGCTGCCAGGGGCACAACCAGCTGAGAGGAGGTGAGTGGGAAGGGATGGGGAAGTGGGGCACTGAGGCTGGGGTGAGGGGCACTCTGGTGACTCCCCTCTGCACTGGGACAAGGAGAAAGACCAGGACTTTTCACTGGCCCGTGCAAATCTTACATCCCCGCAGGGTGCTCCAGCAACTCCATGCTGTGGCACGGCTGTTCCAGCTGTGCCATGGCCGTTCCAGCTGTCCCAGGGCATCGCTGTCTGGCCGGGCAGTCCCTGTCCCCGCCAGCACACAGGCAGCAGCGAGGCAGGGACGTGTCCCTCTGCCCAGATCCTTCAGGGGCTGAGCTGGTGCAGACGAGGGCTCCTCCAAGGCCCGTGCCACAGCACTCCCAGCAGTGATGGAGCTTTTGGAGGGACTCAGGAAAAAAAAGGAGAGTCTACCACCTTTGAAAGAAGGGGCAGGCAACTCAGGAAGACTACAGGGATCTCGTCAGGTCATGCAGAGAGAAAATTAGGAAGGCAAAAGCCCGGCTAGAACTCAATCTGGCCACTGTTGTGAGAGATGATAAAAAAAGTTTCTACAAGTACATTAGTAGCAAAAAGGGAGCCATGAAGGATCTCCACCCCTTGTTGGATACTGGGGGAAACATGGTCACCAGGGATGAGGAGAAGGCTGAGGTACTTAATGCCTTCTTTGCCTCAGTCTTTATTAGTAAGACCAGTTCTCCCCGGGCTATCCACCCCCAAGAGCTGGAAGACAGGGACGGGGAGCAGCATAAACCCCTCATAATCCAGGAGGAAGCAGTTAACCACTTGCTACGCCACCTGGACAC
>VZTL01034652.1:39486-72143 GCA_013400535.1 Scopus umbretta | reverse complement strand
GGGAGGGTTTGGTGGTTTTTTTTGTTGTTGTTGTTGTTGTTTGTGTTCTTATTTTAAATTTAAGCGGCGCAGAAAACTACCTCTCCCACATTTTAAATACAACATCACCTTCAAAGGGAAAGTGCATGAAACGTTTTCCCCGAGACTTCCCTCCCTCCGGCACAGAGCGAGTCCCACTGAATTCGTGCAGCTCCTTCCCAGCTGTCCTGCTCTTTAGTCAGCAATTCCCTTCAGCTGGTCGAGGCTGGAGGAAGAAAAGCAGCACCCCACCACCAGCCCCGATAGTATATAAAGTACGGACATACCACCACGCACCTGCAGCAGAGCGAGCTTAGGAGACAGAGTGCACAAAACCCCGATAAAAGAGCATTTCAGCTCCTACAGTAACTCTATAGTCCCTGGTGCCTTTCCACATCTCTGCACACCAGAGAGAGGACGGCTCCTCTGGACGGCTGCGGCTGAACCTCCCTGGCCAGTGCTTTCCAGAAACCATTGACTCAGCTTCTCCCCTCCTCTCCCATCCTCTCTGGACTTAGGCTTTATTTCTGACTAATGAGTTCACTTTCTAATTACTGGCATGCAAGCATTGCCCTCCAGACAGATTCTGCCAATAGCAGCACGTCAGCCTTTGAGCACACACACAAAAAAAAATACAAAAGCACAGAGCCTGTGCTCAGCATCCCCAGGCTCTCGGCTGCTGCCGGCAGAGACAACCCCATCCCGCCCCGCTGAACCAGAGCCATCCCGGCACAGCGCAAGTCACCGGATGCCGAGCAAGCGTGTGCATGGACCTCCCCCCTAAGCATTATTTTCAGCTGCTTTCATCCCTGGGTAGAAGCAAAAAATCATGTGTTTATTCCACCGAGTTTGTTTCCTGGGGGCTGCCCTTGCTGTCTGGCAACAGCTTTCAATTTTTAAAAAATTTCCTGTATTTTGCAAAGCCTTCAAGTACCAGGTCGTTGCCAGCAGAAACAACTCTGGCATGTCAGGAGCACATCGCAGGCAGGCTTCAAAGCCACAGAACACCGTTTCTAAAACCCACCGCCTTCATTTTTGCTTGAAATCAGCCTGGAAAGGAGGCAAGGAGCAACTGCTCGCTTCAAGCGCAGCCGAGGGAGCATTTGCGGTGGTTTATTCTGGAAGGAAGACTTGTGTTATTTGAGTGTTGCTAGATTATTGTGAATTGAGTCCCCCCCTGCCGGGAACTGCCTGCTCTGCCCGCACAGTACCGGCAGCAAGCAGGCAGCAGTGCCGGCATCCCCTCCGCCAGCCGGCGCGGTGGCTGGGCAGCAGAGGCACTCTTTTCTAGCGGGGCTTCCACTTCCGAAAAATGTCAAAACTCGACAAAACACTAAAAGACAGTGAGATCAGAGCTATTAATAGAAACAAGCTACTGCAGTATCTGACTGCAGTGCCAGGATAAAAGCGTATTTTGTGTGTAAAGCAGAACGAAGCGGACAACGACACGGCACAGCACCCTCAGAGTGCCTGAGATTTATTTGATTTAATCTACAGCACGCTAGATGCCCCAAATATAAGCAGAAATTAATAGGTGACGAGGTGAAAAAAAAAACAAAAAAAAAAAACCCCAAAACCCCACCAAACCCAACACCAACAAACCACTTTACCATCTATATTCAGCTTATTCTCTTGTAAGGATTTCACCAGGCTGTACTAGAGGAGCCCCAAAACTGGCCCAGGACCCCACACAGGTGGTAGGAGCAGGACATCTCACTCAGTGCAGCAGCACTCAGGACACCAATATGCTCTGCGGCACATCACAAACACTGTACAGGGGCAGGATGAAGGCACAGCCCTGACACGCTCCTCTCAATGTATACCACGCCAGGGCAAACTAAAGGACTTATGTACAGAGCTGGGATGGTGGGGTGCTGTGGGGCAGCAAGGAGAAACACTTCATTATCACCACTTTACTTAACTCTTACCTCTAGTCTCCAAAAGGCAGGAGACTAGACTAGGACTGCCTAGGATGCCTAGGACTGGCATCCCAGGTGGGTTTATTCTGGGCTAGAATTATGCAAGGTTAAGCATCATAGTGCAGCTTGTCTGAAGGACAGTGAGATGGAGAAGGTGGTCCTCACCTAAGGGGGCAGGCTCTGTTCACAACAGGTCCATAAAGAAAAGCAACCTGCAGTGGCACTGGTGATGGAGCCATCCCTCAAAAGCAGGCAGGTCAGTACACCGCAGTTAGTGGTATTTTTGGATAGCCTGCTACAGAGCTGTGTGGGTGAATGCAAACGCAGCCTGGATCCTTTCTCAGCGCACAAGCTAGGAGTAAACAGCAGCTGAGGTTTCCTACAAGCACCACACATGCTGCAGTTCAGCAAGGGCTAGAGTCATTCCCCGCTATGAGAATACTTCATGCAGCATGAATGGGAACCAAAATTAATCATCCCATCACCCATTGAAACACATCGTGAGGCACTGCACCGTAGTCAACAGATGGAGCTTTAAATGTCACTCACTCGTTCATTGGGAAGAAACTTTTTGCTTATTACCGCTGAGACCTGAAGATATAATAAGGGCGCAATGATGCTGGTTTTCTATAACCAGCTTTTTTGATCCTAATACCTTCCCTGAAAGATGTCATTAGCATTTATTAGAAACCTACGAGAGATCTACATACAAATTTTATTCACAACAGTAAGAAAAACAAAACTTGAAGAACAGCCCACATCCTACTTTTTCCATCTTAAATTTACAACATTAAAAATTTTCTCTTTGCTTGAAGAAAAACCATCAAATTCCATCAACAATAACATTTTGTAGTATTTTGCTGCTTGCAATACATCAGAATTTGGAAAAATAGAAACTTTCATGGCTAAATATCTGGATCTCACAGGCCACCTGTATTTCTGATGGTCCCATTGAAAATACTGCACAAGCCTTCAACACCCTTGACTGGGGGCTGCAGCACCACCCCAATTCTCCTGAGCACCTTCAGCTTTATGTCCTGTTGCAGCAGACTTCATACAATTGCAGTAAGCCTTTCCTTGCATGGTTTCCTTGCATGCTGGGTGGTAGACAACCAAAATCCATCTGAGTTTCCATAGGAAAAAGCATCCAAATAAATAATAATAAACACCAGAAAACAAAAAAAAAATATATCCCTTCTTAAAAGGCATTCCTGGGCGTATAATTTCACCTGCCTCCTTCTTTGAAGCATTATCCAGTAATTGAACCACTTTGATCCATCTGTCTCGTTGGTACAAGAAACTCCTCACCTTACCAGATACCCAAGACAAAAAAGCAGGCTGAAGAAAGATCTCATATACTTCTGAAGAGACAAACCCACATGTATTTCTCATATGCTTCTCTCTAATCTCACCATGAACTTCCTTCAAGGGAAAGTGATACTTTAGAAAATAGAATTAAGCATGCAGGAGATGGAGCAGGAGCCTACAAGTCTCATCCTGAGATTATACATGAAAAACTCCCCACAGCAGGGAGGGGGAATTGACCTAGCTAGATAGGCATGGGTGAGTTTGAGGGATATGCTGCAAAGCTGGGGTTACACAAACACCTGAACCTTCTTGCAGGGTTCTCTATAGAGCCTGCAAAGCGGTGACCTCTACATTGGCAAGAACAAAAGCCAGCAGATGAACCAGCAATGAAGTAGGAGTGCCAAGCGTTAAACAGTGAACTTTCAGGAGGACAGCAAACATTGCCTCTCCTCCTCGCTCGGATGCATCAAGGAAGAGCTGTTTTCCCATTATAACTCCTGTCAAAGCACAGTGGTGCCATTCACGTAGACAGAGGGGATCCTAGGGCAGAGTGGGCAAGATGATGTGATGAGAACTGAACTGAAGGTTCGTTTGCAAGTAGAGATGGTGCCAGCTGGTAAACAGCCAGGCCATTTGAAAAGGAACTGTGTGATAAAAGCGGTTATGGCTATGAGGAAATGCTGTCAGCTTCCTAAAGACATCGAGAGGAGCAGGGAGATCAAAGTCACCTATCTGCTGCTGAGAAGAAAGGCTGGTCCTCCGCCAAAACCACACAGAGAACCCGCGGCCAGCCCCCTGCCCTCCTGTGCCTGCTGTGTCCTACCAGCTTGCGAGGCGAGGCAAGGGAATCGTTATCGTTAAAAGGAGAAAAAGCAGCAGCACAAGTGTTGCCAAAGGCAGGTCTGGGCACCGCCGAGGAAAGCTGCACGGCAGAGCAGAGGCAACGCAGCAGTCTCTGGGATCAGCAGCTGGTGAATACATGAGAATGGGAGCTTTAACAAACAGCTCAAGATCTAACGCACCCATTTATTTAGAAATTAAGCCATGATATGTTGACTCTCTAAGATCAAAAGAGAAGGTGAAACAAAATTCTTAGGAATTACCTGTCCCACAGTATATGCTGTGATTTTACTAAAAAAACATATTCTGATCATTTTAAACAGCAAATGAATGAATGGTTATTAATAACAGGCTAGTCAACTCTTTTCTGCCACCAGATAAAGGACTCCCAGCTGTACAAAAAGCCCCAAAATGTACAACGCAATCTCCTCTGTCATGGCAAAAAAGGTAAAAGCAGCAAAACCAGCAGCTAAATAGCAAACTGTAACAGAAAAGCGTTCAGCAGCTCATGGATTGCTCAAATGCTGCAGTGTTTTCGGCAGTTTATTAGAAACCCAGACCCTGGTCCCAGAAGAGATGTTCAAACAGGCAAGTAACCCACAGCTTTCTGTAGACCCCTTTCTCAGAGCTTTTGCTTTCAAATAAAGCATATACTTAGGTACCTCAGCTGCATGAGGACCCAGGATGTTACTTGTCATCCCTTCAGGATGATTAAGAAGCATAGGGGAAGGAAAAAAAAAAAGCTATTTTAAGAGAATGTTAAACACAAGTAGTTTTCTAGAGAAACTCAGATAACCTCAAAATATTCAGATTCCATGACAGCACAGAGAAATTACACTAAAGCACTTTCTCATTTCTGCAAAACACACAGGTGTTGCCTTTCAGTTCCGTAATGCAAACACTATGAAACACACACCTGAGTTAAGATTTCTATTTTAAAAAAAAAAGGGGGGGGACAAAAAACAAAAAACCAAACCAACTTTTCCTTTTCTTTTTTTAAAGTTGCATCAGACAAAGTGAACATACTTTAAAATAACAGACTCCCAAAGGACTGAGGATAAAGACCTTTTCTCAAGGGGGCCCATTGGTGTGAGTGTGGGCTAAGAGGAAGGATCAGCCTTTCCACTGCCAGCACCGAAATCCTAAAGGGCAATAGCAGATTTTCCCTGCATCTCCCATCCTAGTAGTACTCCGTGCACAACAAGGTTTCCCAACGTCACAGTGATGACTCTTACTCAAAGCAAGCTTTTTCTTGGCATTTATGCACAAACCACTGACATCAGCATGGCCTTTTAAATACGGAACAAAAACTCAGCTCTCATTCTGCTGAAAATATCCCAGTTTGTGAAGACCAGAACGTAATATCCATTTATCGGTATTGGACAGGTACTACAGAGAGCCAGAGTGACATAGGGATGAGTTTTACCACATGAGTTTTAACATCACTGATCCACAACTACACAACAGTTAAGACCTACATTTAATTATAAATCCTACATATTTTCACAATATTTTTTTTTAAAACCATTTTAAACTTGCCTTCTTCAGGAAAAAACAGTGTAGCAAGAAACACCTCTATGAATGAACACATTATTTTAAAAGGACAACTTAATTTTGTTGCTACAAGCTTCTACAATTAAAGTTCTAACTTTTTTTATTGAAGGATATAAGTTGGTTGCCTGCTGTGTCTGTTAAGTAGCTTCACAAACCACCTGTTGAGAAGCATTTCAGAAGGCAGTAAGAGGACTGCTGTCCCTCCCTGCCCACCCAATGCATGCAAGTCCTTATGCCACCAGTTGCAGTTAAAAGGTCCCTGACATTAAGAACAACATTTGAATTTAGCAAAACATTGCTTAGATAAATGGTAGGTCAAGTGCTTAACATAGCCATCTCCCACTTCTCCCAACATCAACCAAAGGTGGAGTGAAAGATGGCTATTTCCCCCCTACCCAAGGACTGTCCTTCAGCTAGAGTAAGGAGCACTGTTAACCAAACACTAATGTGTAAAAAAAAAAGGAAAAATTAAGCATATGCTTTCTAAGGCTCATAAGAATACTTTGACTAAAAAATGAGCACTTTGTCTCCTCCTTGTAACATCCTATATAACATCTTCCTAACAAAATCCTTATTATATGGGATGACCTAAACCCTGCTGAAGAGCAATGACCATGACACTCCTGTGCCCCCCAGCAGGGCTCTGTAGAGAAGCTGGAAGAGAAGGACAGCCAACCAGTGTTCCCCTACTCTAACATGTGCTGCCACAGAAACAGCACACCCTTTTCCACAAAAGGGTAGATGAATGAGGACAAACACCCATGAGTTCCCACTCCCCCTCATATTTCCTTCATCGTACTTTCATCACCTCCTCTGTGGCATCCACCATTCTCAAAAGCCTTGGTAGCATGCACAGAGAAGTAGAAAGATGGGCAACAGTTGGGTACAGAACTTAAAAACTCACCTTTATTTTGATCCTGCTATTGGAAATTACCTAAATGAGCAGCATCCAAACTGAAGACAAATCATTCACAGCTATATAAAATTTGAGTTATGTTACATCTACACTAATCTACTACAAGCAAAGCAAGAGGTAAGCAAATCTTTCCTCACTGCTCCAGTGAATAAGGCAATTCTGGCTTTTGTTGCTTAAAAATCCAAGTCAGTCCTTTAGTGTCAAGCTCCATTTAATTGTAGTTCATGCAAAAATGGTGTTGTTACCAAAAGAAACATGGTCTTGATATAATTAACTACAAACCTCATCACAGCTAAACTTGGATTCTGTCAAAACACTTCCACGAAGAGTTGTTGTTCTTCTGTGGAATGTAAGAAAGGTCAGGGAGTTTTCTCACCATGTTCATCTAGGTAAGTTGTTTCCTTAAAACAAACCTCTAATACTAAAGCATCTCCTTTACTGCCTGTTGCTGTTTAGAGAACAAAAAGCCTCGCTCCTTGAGGATCTGGATTTTGGCATGAGCTCCTGCACAGCACCTAGCCTTGACCGCAGGGCCACGGGGGAGTGCATATACCAGCTAATATAAAACCTAAATCACAGCATACAGCTAAAGAACTTCAAAAGTGGTAAAGCCAAAAAGAATAAAGTGGCATAGTCTCAGTGAATTAAATACTCTAATTTATGAAATTTAAGGCTGGTATCTAGCATAAAAGTGAGGCTGATCAAAGCACAGGGCAGACATCAATGGGTTGGGGAAGCTGTAGCTGACCTTCACCGGAGCATGAAGAGCACAGACTCTTGCATAGGGATCTCCTGTTGTGGGCAGGCATTGCTCACAGGCCCCACACTGTATTCGCATTTCAGTTCCACATCAGAAGACCAGCAATCAGATGGCTTATTTCTGCTGGGCAGCTACTTCAGAATGCAAAACCTGGACCTAACTACAGGGTTTCCGTATTGTGGCAAATTAAATTATGCCTACCTACTTACGTGGTAGGCTACAACTCTGCTCCAGTTATGTTCAGGCAACAAACTTCTCTGCCTAGGTGTTGACTGTAGCCTGATTCTTCCAAAGAGAAATGGGATGCTGTGAGAAGCCCAAAGGTAAGAGACTTAAAATATATATAAGGATGGAAATCCTATATGTATCCTTACCTAAAATAAGATAACAATGACTGACTTTTCAGAGCACTTGAAAAAGATAAAAGACTTTGGAAAGAACCTGAAGAGGGTTCAGCGATTCAGCTGACCAAGGCTTAAGATGACACTTGATTATGAAGGGGAAATGTGGACAAAAGGCATTCAGAAAACTGGAAGAAAAACATTAAAAGATCATTAAAAACATTAAAACATCCAGGAAAGCAACTGAGGAACAACTACAGGAGGTAAGCTGAAGAGGAAGACTTTTAAAAGCAAGTTTAAGAAGGTTAAAGTTGATTTAGTGATAACTAGAGACAAGTAGAGATGGAAATTTTTTGCCTGTTGCTTCCCTGAAATAGTACACACCCTTGTTATTATCAAGAAATGAGGCTACAAATGAATGTCAGTGGGACACTCATTTTTGCATTAGGGTTGCTTACAGAAGCCCCATACTGGGCTCCCACATTTGTGCTAGACACCAAAACGCACAGCTGGAACCAGCAACAGCCCTGAAACACTTCTCAGCTGATGACAAAAGGCTTCAGGGAGGAGGAGGAGGCTGACCATGAGGCAGAACTTGCACTGATGTCTCCCTTCACATCCACTTTTATCCCAAAGGTCTGGAGAAGGATTAGTATGAAACTCTCCCTCCATTTGCCACCATTTGAAAAAAGAGAAACCAGGGTGGCAGAAGAGGGAAGGCTGGGTATGAGCATGGAACGTACCACCCTGAAGCAGGAGGCAAAGAGCACGTAAGGAAGACTGGCAGAGAAAAACCAGTGCAACACAGTGACTTTGTGGATATGGCAAGTCTTTCCCAGCAATTTCAATGTGTAGTGTGACCAGCACTAAACACAAGCTGGATAAATCCCAAATCAGCAGCAGGAATTTTACCAGCTGCCAGCCATTTGCTGGATGATTTCTCCCACTACTTTAAACAAAACCATCAGTGGTTAGAGTTGTGCTTTACCAGAGTGCGATGTTGGCATGACAACACCCAAATCCCCACCTTTGGATTTAAGAAATGGAGAAGGCAGCAGTCTTGTGCATGCATTCTCAAACTTAGCATCTTTATTGTAAAGACTGCAAACAGCAGAACATCTGGAAAGTAACAGAAGGCCATCTCTCTTCAGATTAGAGAATGCACAAAGGACCATGATGATGTGGCTCCTTAAGGTCTGTCTTCAGACCCTGTATCTCTTTTTATAGCACTCTACAATAACTAAAGCATGACAAAAACAAGACATTCAGTTCTTGCATTCACTTTAAACACTCCTATACAAAAAATTGCTTCAAAGAAGGTCTCCAAAGCTAAACAGATAATCACTACCAAAAACTTCTTTTGATTAAATTCTTGTTTGATACCAATACATAATTAATCCCTTCTCCATCAAGCAAATCACATTTTACGTAAGTAGTATTTTATTTCTAGGCCACTTTAACAAAACGTCGTGTGTTCTACAGCTTCGTCTCTGAAGTTTATGAACCCATTCTCAACTG
The DNA here is from genome assembly GCA_013400535.1 of Scopus umbretta. Lineage (NCBI taxonomy): Eukaryota > Metazoa > Chordata > Aves > Pelecaniformes > Scopidae > Scopus > Scopus umbretta. Next base: position 62,969 of record VZTL01034652.1, on the reverse strand, counting down.
ATGTTTTTCAAGAAATGTTAGAAATCCATTTGCATACAATCACTTTTTGTAATTTTTCTTTTGTGCAACACAAAGTTGCAAAAAACTTGCTGCTGCTGAAGAGTCAAACAGCACCTCTGCAAGTTGTATGAGACCTTGCTTAGCTCTAGAGTCACTGTACCTATTGTCCTTGTAGTGCCATTCTGTTTTAAAGCTACCAATGCCATAGTTTTTGTTTCTAAAACACATCAAGTTATGGGAAACATTAAGTCAGGAACTTCTCCCATTTAGAGTATATGTTTTATAAAATTACTCTCCTTAACATGTGGTTGCCTTAACATGCTAAGTCATTTAAAGAAATTCTGAACTTAAGGTGCTTTTTTTTTTCCTTACAGAGTCAAAAATTTATCCAATAAAATGCATACCCAAAAGATTACAGAAACAAGTCATCCTTGCAAGGAAAGCCAGATCATTTGAAATATTCATAAAACACAACAGGATGTGTGAAAACAAACTGCTTTGCTCTCTTTAGAGCACCGTCCTCTGAAAAAGCAATTCTAGCTTATAAATCCTAAAAATAGAGAGAAGGCATAAAGGGAATTTTACTTCTAAATAGCACTGATAAAAACTTACAGTTCCAGTAACTGGTTTCTAATATGTGTAGTGAAGAACTGGAACAACTGCAGAGAAAAAGACCACAGCAGCAACAGCAGGGAATACACCACCGAGAAGGATGTCAGCTGGGTGAGTCCACCAAGACTGCAAAGGCACTCGGTTACAACACGCAAACATCAGCTAAGATGAAGTATCAGGTGCTCACGAGCTCCAAGGCTGCAGTAAAAGGCCTCTGTTTCAGCTGTGAGAAGTAAGTTTAACTGAGGCCAAGCTAATTGTCAAGACAATTAAGGGCAATGATAACTACCAAAAGAACTGGTGGATCTTCCCCCTCTCAGTTCAGAACTCTGTCTTGCCAGACAACAATCTTTGGCAAAACACAAGGTACTGACCTAAATGTTTCTGGGTGGCATATAACTTAGAATACAGTGGAAAGCCAGGCGAGGTGATCTAATGGCATTTTGTGAGAGACTGCTTCTGTACATTTGTAGCTGCCAGACGAATCCCAGGCCGCACATCACCTGACATGCCAGAAGCCCACGCCTGGCAGCCACACAAAGGTTTCGTGCCCCAGAGGACACGAAGCCTACAAAAGCCCCTTTGCTCTCCCAACTGATCAGCCAAAGGAGCCAACCTAAAGAATAGCACTTAACATTTCCAAAATACCACTGTTACAATTTTTTGGTACACAGAAACTTCTAGAAAGAGACTGAGTTCTGTGTTTGCCTGTGTGTCAGACCACCCATCTTAACTATGAAGACAAGCAGAACTTACAGTATGTTAAATCCCACGTCAGCGTTTCCATACTGAAATAAAGCTGTCTTAAATCACCACAGTCTTAATCCTCTCATGACTTAGCCTGCTTTAATTTGCATGTTTGCACTTCACAACCAACTCTCCTCAAGTTTGCTTTGCTCAAGGTAGCAGGCTTTAACTGCAGAGCCCTGCTTTGTTGGGTACCATGAGACAGCACCAGCTCCTCTCTACTGATACCCAGGCCTGCAAAGAGCCTGGGAGATTTACTACAGAGCTCATCACTTGTGCATGAGGCACTTGGGGGTTTAGAAGAGATGGTTAAAAATGGGGGAGGGATGAAGCTGCCACCATCATCATTCCCTCATGTCTTCAGTGGCTGGGTGGGTTGAGTAGCTCCTGCCACACATGCCTGTTGGTGCTGGGATAACTGGCCAGGGCTTTGCGCAGGATACCAAAATGATCTGGGTTAAGCACAGTCCTTGCAGCTTGGAGAAGCTGGGTTACTGGAATGACTGGAGTGACAGTAGTAGTGACAGTGACAGTGTAGTGACAGAGTAGTGACAGTGTAGTTCTGCAAGAGGAGGCTACAAAACTAACATATGTGCAAACATGTAAGGATGCATACATGAAGGCACTATTAAAAACCCCACTATTTGCAGATCACAAGAGTAGCCCATTATTTAGACAAGGAAGTTGTTGGTCCCTATTTTCAGGGAAAAAGAATACAAACAGTACGAGCCAGTGCTGTTTTCTACAAGACACTGAGGACTTCTGACCAATAGAGGTGGTTTTAGAAGGTCTGCTGTAATAACTTCACTTACAGATAAAAGAGAACTAGATAAACCCGATCAAAGTTACAGGGAGGAAGAAACACTAGGCTGAAATACCTTACAGTCAGTTTGATCACCAGTGTGTATTTAGAGGTAGCAAAATTCATTCTTGGCCTTATCCAAACTTTGACTTCTTGTACAATCATCACTTTGTCAGAAATGCCATCTCAGTATTTTTAGGTGACAGTACATTTGTTTGTACTGTACATTTCTGGTGAGCAAACTTGTTATATTTTATAGGTCACTCAGTTTTACCATCTGCCTTGATTTATGCTTAAGGAAAGTGTTGTTTCTGAAATCCCTGGTGTCATACACAATTGTGAAGATGTCATAACCAGCAGCAGTTTGATTTTTTATCATCCCAATGTAAATACTCATGGTTAATGGAAAAAGGTACCATCGAAAGCTCGCACGAGAGCTGTACAAAGGCATTTAGTAGCGTCTGTCCTTCATTCCTGTCAGCCCCACACCTGGTCAGGGTACAATTACCAATTCCCCTGGAAAGGCTGACGTAGGACTGCATGAAGGTCAAGACCAGCCTTGGGGACAGTCGATGCTCAATGGGGAGCATCCTGGGGAGATGCGTGTCCACCACTACCATCTCCTGCAGCAGGTAGCGACCTGCATGTGACCGCTACCATACCCATCCCTGGAGAGCCTCACAAGAGAGGACAGAGATAGATTATCACTGGATTAAAACGATATCACAAATTTTATGTTTTCTCCCAGAAAATACTTTTAAGGTTTGCACACCTTCAACCTTTCACAGGAACCATCCTGCATCATTTTTTCATTAATACTGCTCAAAACTTCCATAGACAGCTTTTAAAAGCTTAGCATCATGGTGTGCTGAAAATATTAGTCCTGGGCTATAAATAAAAGCGGACACCAATGCAGCTCACCCTAAACTCAACGCTTCTGCATAGAGACGTAGGCAGCAATGCAGAAGAGCAGTGATGTGCACCATTCATCTGCTTCCAGAGAGGGCACAAAGGTAGATTTCGACAGAGCCTACGCAATAGTCTGGCAATGCTCTACATTGACTTTAAAAAAATATATTTATATTTTTATATATAATGTATACATAAATATAGGGTTGTGTTTTTTTTAAAATTGACAACTTTTTTTGAAAGATTACCACTATAATCATCTCCCCATATTCGCTTCCAGTTATATGAGTCTGCTTCCCACAAATCATTAAGATAATAACTGAAGGTACCTTTACATTAGTATAATGTGTTCTATCGTCTTCTATAGGCAGTTGCACATGTTTATTGCTTTAAGTTGTGTAATCACAACACAAGTATCAGAGCAGAATGTCTGGACAGTCACGTGCCACTGCACAATAGGAAACTAAACCTGTGGTGGGAGAGAGCCTTCACTGCAGGATTTTTCACATTGTGAGACCTTCTCAGATGCTGGAAGAAGCTTTTCCAGCCATACTGACAGAGACAAAAACAAGGCAACAGGACAACTAGCTGGTCCTTGGGAAGGTAAATACAAAATTATATAGTAAGGTCTTGGAATTTTATAGCCGATTTGTCCTTGTTTTGACCATAATCTCACAAGTGATGCCAGCAGCAAACCCATCTGGCACGCGCAAGACTAAGTAGCTGCTACTTGTGAAAATGCGTCTTAAAATTAGCGTAGAAGTTAGGATCTGCTTTGCAGTACCTTAAAGTACAAACAAGTTAAGTTTAATTTAAAATCCTTTGTTTCTCCAAGACTGCTTTACCAAGGAAGTCTGAATATGTTTGCAGCTAAAGGAAAAAGGGAAGGTACTGAAAACTAGGAGTATGGCACTGGGGCACAGCCTTAACACAGCACCTGACTGCTTGAATTTGCTTTAACAATAACCCAGTTTATTTCATTTGTGGGAGGCAAATAGCTTCCTCACCACAACTCTTCCAGATGCTCGCCCCCTGAGGAAGACTGATAACTTGGGACACTCATGACGTTACAGTCCTCCTTTGCTCACCAGGATAGACAGTGGCAGGTAATGAAGCAGAAACCCACAACTATAACAATATTATAGATGGTGTTGAATCCATTAACTAGGTGGCACATTTAAGTAGGGTTTAACCTTTACCATCATCTATGTTGCAGCTAGAAATGTCCTCAATACTCGGAGACAGCTATATTCATTAAGTGATGCACAGCTTAGTCTTTTGCATGTAAAGTAGTATTTAGGTATAAAATAGCAGTTAGTATTGTAATTCAAAGGTGTAAAATAATACCGTGCATTATATAATGGCTACTTAGAAGATGAAATTTTCATCATATGCAAGAACTTATTTTCTGAGATAAAGAGTAAAGCGTATTTTAAACTGCACACCAACTTAATATCTAACATGCTCTAGGATGGTCTGAAAAACCCGATTAAAGCTGCATTAAAAGGACTAGAATTTTTCTTAATATTATGGTGATTTTTACATCGCATGTAATTCTTATTCATCTGTCACCTCATGCACCTCACTCAAAAGTGATTTTTCTCTTGTGCAGCAAAACTAGTTTAGCTCCTGCACCCTATTATGATCAGCATCAGCAATTTTGTTATCATGTTTACATGTAGCCAAATCTCTACACTGAAGNGGGAGGGAAATGGTGTCTTTAACAGTTCCCCTAAAATCTCCCCTTCAGATTAGGGCAGAGGACCAGCTTTTTCAGCCTGTGCCTACCTGAAGTGGCTTTCAAGACTGTTGTCAGAAACCAATGGAGAGCAAAATCAAGTACAACACAGAGAGGCAAAACAACACTTGCACAGCAGATATTCTGTACCCAGACAGCTGCAAAGAACTTAAGAGGCCTCAGTGAAGACAGTTGTCTTATATACAGTATTTTGAAAACTGGTGCAGGAAGTTTTTCAGGAAGATGAACTGAATTCCAGGATACTCTTGCAACAGCTACAAAATGTCATACTCAGGTTGAGCGCGCACATGCAAAGCAGCCACCACTGCAGAGGCCAAGTGAGGCCCTCTTTGAGTGAGCACTTCGTAAAAGCCAGGTGGGAACGATGCTCCAAGATGACTCTTGGCAGCTGGGGTTTGAAGGTTTCGAAGGCTTCAGTTAACACTTTGAATGGAAAGCAAGCAACACAGCTGAGACAGCTCTTCTCCTGGGGCACAAAAGTAGTGGAGGTGGTGGCAATGTCAGCTTGTGCCCAAGCCTGGCACATGAGCCAAAAAATGGAAACTGGACTCCCAGTTCAGGCTCCCTTCACCGCTCCCTCATCTCCACGAGAGCATCAGGGCTGCAGAAGGCTGCAGAGGCAGGAGGTGGCCGATCTCGAGGAAGCCCGTGATCTCCCAACTGCTGATCAGTCCAGGCGAACGTTTCACAGTTTCACTGCTGAGCTGCCATCTGTGGGAGCAGCACTTGCTGGGAAGCGGGTCAGGCAGTCAACCTTGTGCCACTCTGTGCCCCTTTCCAAGCAGCCCTAAGTGCTGCTGCTATAAAAAGAAGTGCAAAGACGGTACAAGTATAAAGCACAAGGAGTAAAAAAGAAAGCTAGAAATGGGAATCCATTAGGCACCCAACCTCAGCAAATTTTATGCATCGCAGACGATGCTAATCACAATACTGTAATTAAAGGCTGAGCAGAGTCACGGATCTCCAAGCCAATGTTCACCGAGATGCTCTGGGAAGGCAGAACAGCATCCACAGACCCGCAATACATGGTCTGACAGCAGAATTCTTTTCCTAAGATCTAACCTGAATACTACTGCTCAAAATACAAACCTTCTTTTTCTGGGAAAAAAGTGTTTGTGATATATATATGTGTGTGTATTTTCTGTATCATTACTGTGAACATATCCATCCTGTGCAAAAGGGTAATTTGTGGGCCATTTTCTTCCATTTTAGTATTTTTAGTATTTTGTGTGCATTGTTCTTATTTTGATAGTAAATACCATCTTATTTTCTTTTTTGTACTGAATGGTGGGTCCCCACTACCTAGCTTCAGGAGCGAATAGTTAAACACAGAGTGGATTAATCCATGTGTTCACAAATCAAGATAAACTGTGTTGGTTCCCCTAATTCCCTGTTATGCTGAACGAGGTGAAATGACCCCATGGCTCTTGCTCTGCCTCAGCATGAGAGAAACCAAATTACAAATACCATACATATTTGGCTTCACATGAAACTAGATGAAGTTTCTTGGCTGCTTATTCAGGATACTTGATATTTGTGTCAACATAGCCAATGTCTTTCCTGCTATTTTATTCCCATCTCTTATTAGCGTCTGGGCACTGCTGTATCATGTATCAAGACTAATGTAAAGCAATAGTCTAAACAGAAGTTAAACCTTTTCCAGTGCTGTCATTCTAGAAAGGAAATTCTAGAGAACTTCATTCTCTGCAATTTTAAGGATTTTTTTTTTTCCACTACTAATTTTTTATTTTAACTACACCTTCCCCTCCCTTAAAAAAACCCAAACACATCATTGGAAAGAAACGCTCAAAACTGATAAATCCTTATACTTCTGCCACAGTGCAACTAGAAGTCTCTACAGTTGAGCGTTTCCTCCATCAAATAGAAAACACCCACCTAGTGGTGTTGCAAACCACGACCATTTTCACAGAGANCGGAGACAGCTATATTCATTAAGTGATGCACAGCTTAGTCTTTTGCATGTAAAGTAGTATTTAGGTATAAAATAGCAGTTAGTATTGTAATTCAAAGGTGTAAAATAATACCGTGCATTATATAATGGCTACTTAGAAGATGAAATTTTCATCATATGCAAGAACTTATTTTCTGAGATAAAGAGTAAAGCGTATTTTAAACTGCACACCAACTTAATATCTAACATGCTCTAGGATGGTCTGAAAAACCCGATTAAAGCTGCATTAAAAGGACTAGAATTTTTCTTAATATTATGGTGATTTTTACATCGCATGTAATTCTTATTCATCTGTCACCTCATGCACCTCACTCAAAAGTGATTTTTCTCTTGTGCAGCAAAACTAGTTTAGCTCCTGCACCCTATTATGATCAGCATCAGCAATTTTGTTATCATGTTTACATGTAGCCAAATCTCTACACTGAAGCTCAAATTATTAAAAAAAAAAAAATTAAAAAAAGGAAAAGTATAGATTGATAAGCCTGAGAGAAATAACAAAAAAGAGCTATTGCTTGGCAGAAGTGTATAAGTATTTACAAACTTCAGGAATTTGGTGAGGTTCAATGATGTATAGAGACAAGTTGCCAAGTAACTGCATTTTCTGCTTCTCTCTTCGTGTGGCACTGCAGCAAGCATTTTCCAACGCAGCAAACAGCATCTAAACTTCAAAGTTCCCCCCTCTGTGCAAAAGAACACAATTTGTGGTGAAACTGGGTTCTCACAAAGAGAAAACGGAGTTTATCCAACAAACATTTTTTCCTTAAATCACATTTTTCACCCTGAAAATGTACAACTGGCATCGGTAAGTGAATGCTGGNAGTCAACCTTGTGCCACTCTGTGCCCCTTTCCAAGCAGCCCTAAGTGCTGCTGCTATAAAAAGAAGTGCAAAGACGGTACAAGTATAAAGCACAAGGAGTAAAAAAGAAAGCTAGAAATGGGAATCCATTAGGCACCCAACCTCAGCAAATTTTATGCATCGCAGACGATGCTAATCACAATACTGTAATTAAAGGCTGAGCAGAGTCACGGATCTCCAAGCCAATGTTCACCGAGATGCTCTGGGAAGGCAGAACAGCATCCACAGACCCGCAATACATGGTCTGACAGCAGAATTCTTTTCCTAAGATCTAACCTGAATACTACTGCTCAAAATACAAACCTTCTTTTTCTGGGAAAAAAGTGTTTGTGATATATATATGTGTGTGTATTTTCTGTATCATTACTGTGAACATATCCATCCTGTGCAAAAGGGTAATTTGTGGGCCATTTTCTTCCATTTTAGTATTTTTAGTATTTTGTGTGCATTGTTCTTATTTTGATAGTAAATACCATCTTATTTTCTTTTTTGTACTGAATGGTGGGTCCCCACTACCTAGCTTCAGGAGCGAATAGTTAAACACAGAGTGGATTAATCCATGTGTTCACAAATCAAGATAAACTGTGTTGGTTCCCCTAATTCCCTGTTATGCTGAACGAGGTGAAATGACCCCATGGCTCTTGCTCTGCCTCAGCATGAGAGAAACCAAATTACAAATACCATACATATTTGGCTTCACATGAAACTAGATGAAGTTTCTTGGCTGCTTATTCAGGATACTTGATATTTGTGTCAACATAGCCAATGTCTTTCCTGCTATTTTATTCCCATCTCTTATTAGCGTCTGGGCACTGCTGTATCATGTATCAAGACTAATGTAAAGCAATAGTCTAAACAGAAGTTAAACCTTTTCCAGTGCTGTCATTCTAGAAAGGAAATTCTAGAGAACTTCATTCTCTGCAATTTTAAGGATTTTTTTTTTTCCACTACTAATTTTTTATTTTAACTACACCTTCCCCTCCCTTAAAAAAACCCAAACACATCATTGGAAAGAAACGCTCAAAACTGATAAATCCTTATACTTCTGCCACAGTGCAACTAGAAGTCTCTACAGTTGAGCGTTTCCTCCATCAAATAGAAAACACCCACCTAGTGGTGTTGCAAACCACGACCATTTTCACAGAGAACACAGGAGAGATTCAGACCAGCATCTGCACAGGCAGCTGTTGGAGACCAGGATCTTACCCACCCTTTCTGCCCCAAATACAGATACACAACGTCCTGCCTGATGGCATGTGCTGCCCATGCTGCAACGGAAAGCACTCCTGCCCAGAGCACACCCCAGTTGTATTGTCCTTCCTCACTCTCCAGTATGATACCACCTGGTTGAGGGGCACTTCAAGAGAAAAACGGTCAAGCAAGTCATTCAAGCACAGAACAGGAAAAGGAGTTATTTCAGGTGGGTTTCCCCTCCCCCCCATTCACTCTAATCACATTGTCTAACTCATAACAGCTGTAAAAAGGCAAAACAGCTCAACAATGTGTCCACAAAGAGCCATCACCCACCTTCCCAACAGCTCTGATGCTCCAAACACCTTCTACTTATAGTTTTTAATTATATTGTGACAACACTGTTGAGATAAAAAGATATATAGTCAAGAGACCACTGTCCCCAGATAGGGAAGAAGTTCCCTTTGCTCACCCACAGCACACACAAATGCCTTGTACTGCAGCCTAGACCAGGCTATAACGATGTCTCACTAGCTGGCATGCAGTCACCACAGGCCTCAAGGTCCCAAAAGAGATTATTTATTTATTTTTAGTGCTGTTAGGTAAGATAGCCCTCAACCAGTAGCCAAGTAAAGTTTAGTTGTTGCAAGTGCTTTGCCCAGCCCAAGAAATTTTGGGGGCATCACCTCTGAGGGTCAGCAACTTGGTTGTTGAATACCAATGATCACCCAGAGCTTTACCCACCTGAAATAGCTTATGAGGAGCATGTAGTGGTGGCTCAGAGCAGCCACAGACCATGCTCTTCTCATTAATCAAAGCACCTCTTAGGTTTTTCCCCAAATGTGTAAGATATCCTTCTGTGTGTTTAACACAATTTATAGCACACTAATGATATGTAAGTTTTTTTATTATACTAACACCAACACAATACAAACAATGGCGTACTGGTAGCACATGTGAAACGTACCCTGCCTCCAGACAGCTCATATTTACCTTGGAAAGAAACTAGTCCTCCTGTACCAGCAGTCCTGCATTTTGTTCATGTGGAAAGACATTTGCATCAGTATTGGTTAAGGTGCTATTAACTTTCTGCAAATTTGCTTTGCTTTCTTAAGTAAACAAGTTCTCTGTCAAACAACTCGGAACTGGGAGGAGAAAGACAGTATGGCTTTGATTGCCACCAAAATACTCATCTGTTAAAATATGCGGCATACTAGAACCGTCAATTAGTTATTTTATAGGATGCTCTCACATGATTCAGATTGGTAAATGCAAAATACATTAAAACCGGCAATATTCCCTGAGGGGTGTTCACAGCAAAGATTAAAGCTAGACCACTGCACTTCCATTTCATAGGGATACAGCGTAACTCCCTCCCACAGGCTCTTGTTCCCCAAACTCAATGGCCATCTAGAGGGAGAATGATGGTGAGCCAGGCAGCAGAGGTTGGGTCATGAGAAGGAGAATCAGAAGTAACCACCGATAGCCAGGTCACCTCCAGCCCTCCCCAAAATGAACTTCTTCCCAAATCCCAGCAGATTTAATAAGTCTTCACCATCCTCTTTCTCTTTACTTGGGGCAGCAGTACATTTTCAATCCTACTACCAACAAGCTTTTCTGTTAGCCGAAAACAATCATAACAGATATATATCCCCAAAATGGCTCACACGTTATCACCACACTGTGGAGACAAACATCAGTCACAGAGACCTGATTTTCAGCCACAGAGTGCCCTGGAGTACAGGCAACACGTTAGAAGAAATAGAAGGAAGAATCTGGGACATGAACAGTTACGTAGCAAACTTGTCACCCCAGCCAAAGCATCATTAGCAATGCTGCTGGCATTGCATACTTCGTGCCACACCAAAAAAAACGTTCAAGCAGCAAAAGTGAAAACTTCCCATTCAACTTAAACACGCAGCTGTTGTTATTGATCCGATAATGAGTAAATACTTCTGTAATTAAAAATTTCCAAGGCAACACAGGTATCCACAAAGTAAAGCTCCCCATCAGGCATCCCAGCAAGCCACAGTGACCAAGTGGTCACCAGGCTTTAAGGTAAACAGGCTATGGGGGAAGCCCTCAGCTGCTTTCCACAGCACTCTTCAGGAGAAAATACATTACTAGTGAGAGTGCAGGTAATTCCTAGTTTAAATGTAATTGCATTTACCTACCTAAAGAGAAACAAAGCATCCTAGTTCCAATCCTTAGGATCCACTCTCCGGATCAGCTGCAGGTAGAAATTGCTCACCTTCGTTATCCTGTCACAACAAAGCAGCTTCAAGCCAAAGTAGGTTTTCCCCCCACTTATGGATCTAAAGTACAAGATGCATGCAATAAGTACAATGACTTTTTTTTTCCTATACAATGCTGACTGCTCCAAAGGACTGCACATAAAGGTCCTATCAAGAAGGGTTAGTTATGATAATTCACATTCTATTAAAGTTAAGACATATCATACCCCAGCCCATTTTTTTCTGTAGTATCACATGGAACTGTTTTTGGGGCTCTGCTGCTCCGCTAGCTTGAGCCAACGTGGAAAATCATCTTTACCGTGTATTGTCTACAAGAAAGATTCAGTGCGAGTATACAAGCTCACACAATCCCATTCAGAAGGGGATGTTTCACTGATGTTTTTAGATATCTACCACTTGTTTAATTGTGCTCTTTTTTGAACATTTGGAGGTATCCAGTCAACATGCTCCTGGATCCCAGGACCGAGCCATGCTGCCTTTGAGAGGGTAACTTGTTTGAGTGCTACAGCATATTATGTGAAGGGAATTACTGTCACTCTCCAAGCTGGGTTTTATCAGCAGAACTTTACTGCTCCGTTAAGCAAAATCCCTCATCATCTAACCTGGGCTGAGACAGACGAGGCAGGTCTAATACCATCTTAAGAAACTTCCAATTTAAATGAAAAGCACGCAAGCTTGCTGGCTTAATGTCAGAAGAGCACGAATTGGTTTTGCTTGCTTTTCCCTCACAGTGCGTCACAAACACCTTCATAAACCTATTGCTGATCCCAAGGCCTCAAATCACTACCTTTCACTAACAGAAAACAAACAGAAAAACCCACTGCTCATCAGAGAATGATTTCAGAAATGGAAGAATAAAACCCCACCTGCCAGCTGGCCAGATCTGTATCTCAGGCGTTGGAGTCCCAATACTCTCCAGGCAAATGCCTTCGAGACTGTCTAGCACTTAAGAGTTTAGCAGAAGCAATAATTTGTTCACTGTGATACCAGACCTCACAAGACAAAGTTGTGTTATGTGATGACAATATACTGTCTCCTCCTAGAGAAGATCTCTGCTCGGAACAAGACTAAAGCACCACCACACTTCCACGCTCCCCCATCCTGCAAACCCTGCAATATCAGCATGACATTTGAAAGGGTTCTGCTCTGCCCTCATCCTCTTTCCTACTAGTAAAACGTATCTTGCAAATTAAAAAAGGGCCATAATGATACTTGTGCTAAAGATTTTGCATCTAAATTTCCAAGGGTTTCTATTACAATTCAGTCATTCTTCTCTGTATTCTTAAGGAGTGCAAGAAAAGCATCACTTTAAAAACCATGAGCTTTAATAAACTATGACAATAGCACACAGAATGGAATAAAATCCAGTGCCTTTACTTTCAGGTGTCATGGCTTAGCAAGGTAAAAAGGGAATGACAACATCATTCACGACCACTAGGACTAAGGAATGTTTTGTTTGCAACTGCACACCAAAATAAAAAAAAGCAGCTCTCTGTTATAAATATTTATCATCAATACAGAGAGCAAAGGATGATTAAGCAGATAGGACTTGTGAAACTTGGTGTTCATGTCTTTCCTTGAAAAGCCTCAGCTGCACTGAAGAGCAGCGTGCACAAGGGACATCCGCTCCTCTTAACACCCGATGGCTCAAGACTAAGCTCTGGGGAGTGAACGGAGATTGATGCATAAAAGAATGCAACCAAGTATTGCTGCTGCGGGTCTTGGAGACCACCAGGAACATATACATCCACACTTGCAGTAGGAGAACATCCGGGATGTGGACTTGCGTGGTGGGGAACCAGCACAGGGGGCAGAGGGACAGACGGAGCACAAGCAGCTCTAGGTCGGGTTTATGCTGGGACAAGTCACAGTCTGGGGTCAGCAGCCCGTTGCTGTGGAGCTGCTTCTCAATCTGGGATGAATCCTTGGCAATGTCCAGGAGAAGCCTATCCATGGGTGCAGACAGCTAGGTCAGGACAGGCTGAAGCACACTGACCCAGAGCTGCTCAGTCACAGCAGAGTCTTCTCCTCATCTGGAGCATCCAGGTCCGCTTCAGTGTTGAGACAGCACACCGCACAGATTGCCCTACCCACCCCTGTTTCCCCAAAGTCAACACTCACACGTACCTGAGGAAGCTTCACGGCTTGCAGCCGCTATGCTGTATTTTGCAGTAAGAGGAAGCAAGCCCAGACCCTGCCTTGCCGACACCACACATAGACAAGATAACGCCTCTCTGTCCCCGACCCTTATCTCAGCCCAAGTGACACTGTGTTCCCCTTGCAGCGAGCTATAAATAGGGCAGCTTATTGGAAACTTAACAGAAAGTAAATGCTAGCTACCAGTAGTTGACACTGTTCTAGTTGACACTAGAATAAAATTCGGATGGCACCAACTGTTATGTTAGTTATGATTAATCAGCTGCAAGACGCAAAGCTTTAGCCTCTTACTGAGTTGCCAAAATAAGGTATGAACACTGTATTTTTCTCAGGTCTCCCAAGGGCCTCCATGTGAACAGCCACAAGGTTATGGTTGTTTCAATTAATGATAGTGACTATCAGGAGAAGTCCAGCCAAAATGTTCCAAGTTCAAAGAAAGTACAAGAACAAAGAATTCAGACAGCCTATATTAAAAGAAAAAGAAAAAAGACCAAACAAACAAACAAAAAAACCCAACAATAAAACACACTGAAACACAGAAAACAGCTGCCACTTCTCCTTCACCTCCACCATTTCAACTTTTCCCTATTTAAAACTCCCATGGTGCTGATTTTGTATTGAGGATATTCTACACATCATCCAAACACTGTTGTGGCTTTCATCCCCATGTAAGAGGTTTTTTTCAGTTCTTGTCATTCTCCTGCTTTCTCGTATTTCCAGCATTTCAGAAGCCAGATTATTTCCTGTAAATTCTTTTTTCCTACATCCAACTCATTCACTCTCACAATACATTATGTGATCAATAGGAACTCATTCCGTAGATACATACAAATACAAATGTGCAAGGGATTAGTCAATATATAAATTTACCAGAATCTGTATTATATTAAAGCAAAAGCCTGCAAAAAAGCAAGGGAAATACCCTTACATTTACTTCACAGAAACCTTGGTTCTAATATGAAGATTAATAGGGAATAACTTATTTTCTCAGACAACCAAAAATTTAAGCTTCACACTTCTAATCTGGATACTGAGTTTTCATGGATGGAAAGCAGACTGACACCTCCTCTACCTTGGGGTCACCAAGGGACCTGGCTATCACTTGGACGTGACTAGGACCTGATTTTTAGCAAATTCATTTCAATTTTCTACTAACTGCGGCAGGTATTGTGCAGGTGACCACTACAACACACCATTGCAAGGACAGGCAAATACATTTGGGGAAGGGGAGGATTTTAGGGGAAGGCAGGGAAGAAAAGGCAACCTATTTGCCAAAGGTCAGAGAGGAAGTTGGCAGCAGACGCAGAGCCGCCTCATTCCAGAGCAATGAGCCACTGGGATGAATCACAGGTATCTTCTAACTCAGGTGAGGAACTGTCATGTTCCTTCAGAAGAAGACCTGGATGCCTTTTCCAACACACACGCCACAAAACGCCATTCAAACAAACCCAGCTGCAATGTGGAGATTATGGGCCAAGCCTCAAGGTTGCCATTGCACAAGGGAAATTCACTAAACCCACCTGTTTTCCAAAGCAGGGTTTACAAGGCTTAGACTTGCATTTGCAATCACCTGTGTATTTTGCCTGTGGATGGCAATATGTGCTTGTCTGTGATTCTGAGTTGACCTTTCAGAACAAAGCAACACAAAACCCAAGAAGACTGTAGAGAACCCTCCACACTCCAGCTTATGGGGCTTCATCTCCAAATTCATCTTTTCTGGTGAAAACCATACCATCCTACCTCCTAAACATCTGTGCAGCGCTGGAAACACCTCTCCATCTCTGTGAACACTGGCACATCTGGAGACCAGGCCTAATCTCCAGCCAGATGTGTAAGGAAAGACTTCTCTATGTCATTTGCCAACTCCCAAATAAGCTTGTGTCAGACGCAGATCATCCAGTTTCTCTCAACAACATTCATTTATCTTCACAACCAAATAGCTGCACCATCATTAGTTCCCTGCTCTGTTCAGTTGACTCCTCCTGCAGCTACCATTTCGGGATCCTGGTGACACACTTGCCATGAAGCCACAATCCAGCTCCAACAGTCACACGGAAGCACTATCACTGAACAAGGTGTTTGTGTAGTTACCCTAATACAGCCAAAACAGCCAATTTAACTTAATCCTCCAGTACAAGATTTCAGTGAAAGCTTTTGGCAACATTTACAACAGGATCTGGCTCACCAAGAATGGTACGGATGAGGTGCAATTATTTTTCAAGTGCAAAATTAACTCGAAAATACCCACCTCCAAACTTTTTGTGTGTGTGTCTATCCCTCCCCTGTCCTCCCCCCAAAATGTATGAACAAACCAAAACTGTTATTTTTCTCTTCCTGACTGGAGAAATTCAATCTACTCAGCAAAACTTAATGGAAATCATTCAATCAGAACACGGATATGCCTCCTTCACAGGTACATTATCAAGTAGATAGGCTTGCTTTGACTAGTTTTGCATTATATATTCCTGTTCTAATACATTATACAGGCATCAAACATTAAGAAAAGTACAGCAAGAAAACAACTTGGTCTGATATTTTCTAATAAAACAATTTCCTGAAGTATTTAAAGCACAAAAATAAGTTCTTATTACATACAACTGAAAAAACATTTAAGAGCTTAAGACAGATTTAGAAGAGCAAAAAATAAAGCATAGAGGTAGTCTCCCAATAGGTTTGGGTTTGTTTTTTTTTTAATACCCTACTATAACAGCTTAATCAATTTTTAGACAAAATTGGAAAAAAAAATGTATTAATTTATTTCATCTAAGAAACAATATGCATAGAGGTGGCAAATCAATCTCCTCAGTGAAAATAAAAGCCTTCCATACGTCACTTAACCAATGCACATGTTACCCAGACAACTCAGGATCTTCAAGACCTTCATTAATATAATTACAGCATGACTGTCTACAAGCAGGACTACAAATGGGTTAAGGAAAGCAAGTTTTGGCCTAAATTTTACCCATGCTTTGGTCTTCAGTGCAACCTGGAGAACTGCTACAATAACTTGTGAAGAATTCCTCCCTCCAACAGAAAAGGTCAGTTGTTGAATTTCATTAGAAACTTTTAAACAAATTCACCTTAAACAATTCACTAGCGAGAACTACAACAGCTTAAAAAACACCAAGCAAAGTACCATTAAATGTGCAGTACATTTATGCTATATATTACAATTACAGTTCTAAGTCAATGATTCCAAAGCCTTTTATTAGATCATAAAACTTAAGACCAGCTTATAATGAAATCTCTAATCAAATATGAATGAATCATCCGATATGACACAATTTCTTGAATGAAAAACAGATGGAAAAGGAGTAACGATTGAGTGATTTAAATCACAAGATGCTAGTTAAGCCAAAGGAGCAGATATTTAATCATAAACACTTGTTTCAAGTTAAAGGAGACACCAACTTAAGGTAGACCTCAAATCGAGCTATTCAAGGGGCAAATGCCAAGCCAGCACCAACCATAAACGTAAACAAGATGGCTTTAGTGTGAATGAACTTATTACTGCAGCCTAGGCACAGAAAATTCTGATTTCACATTTGCTTGGTGGTGAGAGAATTAGGCAAAGATAGAGGAGGGCATTCCTGCATGGTCCTCTTTGAGAAGTCTGGAGAGTCCATGATTTAGGAAGGCATGGGCATGCAGAAGGAAACCATGCCAGTAAAGCTGAAGTGCTCACATTACAAACCAGCTCGCAAAAGACCCTATTTGTTGAAGGTAACATCCCATCTTTCAAGGCCTATGCACTTAAGAAGTCAAAACAAAGTTAAACCATTACACACTGGTAGTGCTCTCGCATTAACTCGGTGCGCCAGTGTTACTAGGGCTTTTCAGCTTGAAGTAATTTGGTTACCATTTTGTATACTTGGTGAATTATGTCTCTGCCTAAATCATTTTTGGGTTTGGAGAAGGTTTTTTGGGGGGAAGGGGAGGGGAGCAGGGCGGGGGAAAAGCGACAAGAAGGGAGAGGAAAGGTCTATTTAATCAACAAACAGCAATTTTCCAGGTCAGCATCTGGAGACTGCTACAATATTTTAGGCATCATTACACAAGCCATTCACCTGATATTCCCTCCACTGCCCAAAGACAAAACAGAGCCAAATATAGCCCTGAAAATCAATATACACTGGGGAAGAGCCTGTAGGATCTTGATCAATGCATCTCATGTCAGAAGAAGGATTCGTAAAATCCTGGGAAGGCAGGTGGCTGCCGAGCACGGATCTACGGCATCTACTTTCCCTATAGGTATAAACCACCCCAAGTTAATTTTGGCATAAAGCACTCTGGGGAGCCCTGTAGTACAGCACACACCAATAAAAAGGGAATGTGGACCAAAGCAAACATGCTGCTAACAAAACAGTCCTCAGCAACTCCTCCACCCTCCTCCAGCTAACACTCACATCCATCTAGCAGGTGTCAGGCGAAGCTGATGGAGGAGTCAAGTAAAGGGTGTGTCAAACCACTCCAGCCATAGGACAAGTGTTATCTTGAAAAAGTGAGGGAATTAAATTTAAAAACAAAACAACAACAACAACAAAAACAACCACCAAAAAAACAAACAAACAAAAAACACAACCCACAAAGATTTCATCTTGATAACCTGTTTAGGGTTGCAGATCCAGACAAAACACACAGAGTGGAAACACACATGGCAAACAGGACACAGCACAGTCACCAAAAGATTTCATCTGAGGCGCAGAATTTTTTTACCTTAATCCATGATCAACTTTCCATGAAATATTTATCATTTTTCATTCATCACACAGTACTGTTATTTTTAGAAAAGCCAGAGGCAATGGGAGCAGATTACTGATTAACAATTCAAGGGAGCCTTTAAATGTCTGCTCATATCGTGCCATCTCCTCCTTCCCTACGAAGTCAGAAGTTTAATGTAAATACTGTCGTGCATTCAAAGACTCTTTCTTCCATCACCTGCTTTTATATAAAAGCAAAAGCACAAAACAACCTTTCCTTTGGTAGGAAATCAGGGAGAAGAATTATTTTGAAAATAACACTTTGTGAACAGTCAGGACTAAGCAAATCCAGTGAAACCTACGGTTGATCACTGTGAATTAATAAACTAAACAAGGTGAGGGAAGAATAAAGAAAAATAGCAAGTTGGGTCTAGCAGTAAAGTGAACTTTCGTCCCACTTACCGTTCGTCTAAGAAAACAGCTCTGTATTAAAGTGCTTAAGATTTAAGTGCTACTTTCAGCATTTAAAAGAGGAACAAGTCTTTAATAATTCATCTCACCTCCTCCATTTAATAATTGTTTCCTTTTGGGTAAGAAAGGAGGTGACAGCTAAATATTTTTTCTGAGACAAAACACAACAAAACAGATTTTAGGAGCTGCAGGCTCCTGCTCTTCCCACCTCACAGGATCAGGACATCCATGGACCATGTTCTGGACAGATGTCAAAGTGGTCCCTGCTCCAGCAAACTCAGCTCAGCAAGAAAAGTGGTTTAATTCCTTGCAGCACATGGATGCTGAACTTCAGGCAAGAGACGCTACCTCACCAAAAAGCTCATCCCTCTTGCATACATTCCTACACATGCACACAACCCTGCAATAGGCACATGCTGACAGAGAGTTAGAGAGTCATTAAATTATTCTCTGACTACATCTGACAACACATGAGTTTGGGTGCAATATTAGTCCAGCAAAGAGGTCCTGAAGCTTGAACTTCCCTGCTACTCCACAGGGAACTGCCTAGAATCTCTAGATGTGGCAATTCCCTCCCCTGTCCTGCATAAATAACCCCAAATATGCTGACCACAGTCTGGGCATGCTGCAAAGGGCTTTTTATAAGAGCATAACAATACAGCAAATCATTTGTGGAAATCTGGGAGCTTGCTGAAGAGTTATACAAGGCTTTCCTTGCTGAGCAACAGGTTACAAAGGTGAGCTTTAGCAGTACCTCTAGCTGGTAAAACACTTACTATCATTGCATGGGCTATGTTTTGTACATCTAGCTTAGGGTTGGCAATAATACCTGTTGCAGTATATACAAGGTTAACTTGATTTTAACTATCAAGGCTCTAAGCTACACTAACCTGCACTTTCTCCACTATCTAATGCCAGAGCATCTAAATGGTGGCAAAATTAATACACTAAGCCTGACAAAAATAGCTGCAGCTTTTAAATAAGCTAACAATAGAACAATAAGCAAACAACAATTTAATCTGCTTAGTGTATGGCTGTGACATTAAAATGATTTCTCAAGAACTCAGTTTTAATGATAATTTGGTTTTGGTTTGTTGTCTTTTTGTTTGGTTTGGGGTTTTTTTTGTTGTTTGGCTGGGGGGTTTTTTGGGGGGTCCCTGTCCCCCCCAAAAAAATACCCAACAGGGTGTTTTTTTAACATTAAAGGACTAGCCTTTCTGCATGTGAGCTACTCTTCTGGGGCACAATAAAACCATATGCTGTTCCCATATTAACACGTCCCAGCGTGAACAAGGATGAACAGGTTCCTGTCTGTAGAGGTGCGAGCCTGTCAGGAGCCCTGAATCCTAGCTGACCAGCCAGCAAATTGAACCTGCCTCAAAGCCCCACTGTGCCATGCTGATTCAGTACCTTTCTGAAGGAGCTTTTGAAGCAGACAGACTACAGAAAGCAGGAAAGTATCTGAAAACACGGTGCAGTGAGAGGGCAACCCCTTCCTTTGAAGGGATAAATTAACAAAGGCATGGTATTCAGCTCTGTTAGACCAACTGGTCTACCACTCCTTCCTCTTAGAGACGGGGATTAATCTCTGATTTCAAAAGCCTGTAAAATCATGTAACAATATTAGTCCAGAGGCTCTTGCACACCATTTATTCATACATACATCAGCATTTTTTTTTCAAATGAATGTGGAAGTGAGACTGGATAATTAGGTCCAGGGAGAAGAAAAAGCAGGGAGCTGAAATCTCATGCATAATCCTCTGGCTGCCCCTGCCATTGCTGCCCTTGCTCTTGCAAGTGTCAGATCCAGAAGAGCCCCAGTACCATGGGTGGAAGAGCTGTCCCGAGGGCTGAGCAGCAGCATCGCAGTATGTCCAGAGGTAGGAGGGCAGTGTGGCCAGCAGCAGTGGCCTGCACGGAAAGCAGGAGGGCAGCCACGTGTGGCAGCCGTTTCAGGCAGCCTAATGTAGAAGAGATGCAGTCTGCTCGTCGCCACCATTAGGACATTTGCAGTCAAGCCCCTGTTGCTCTTACAGAAACTGCTCAGCAGCAGCCACCCTTCATACTTAGTTTAACCCACTAATTCCTAATGTTTTGCAGGAAGCTACTAGCAACCCTCAAAAACTCATCAGAAAACCACCACTGATCACTTCTCTAATGTGCACAATGGCCTCACAGACCACCAGTGGTCTGCAGATGACAGATGGAGAACAACCTCAAGAAGGCATGCAGCAGCTTTCCATCTGATCCATAACAGCAGCCAGAGAGAGGTCTTCACCTCAGGGGCAAGAAGCCCAGCATTTTTTCCTCAACCTCTGCATACACCTGTGTTCTACAATGGGTATGTCCCAACACAAGCTATTTGTCATCTGTGCTCAACAACAGCAATGTTACATGATTTCACTAATATTTTTATCACAGCTTGGGAACGCATCCCTGAAAAGCCAATGGAAATGCTATGGGAAGGGGAATTTCTTTCCTAATTCAGTAATTGAACTATACACAGATATCCCCAGAACTTCACATTAGGCCATGACCGGTATATTGGGGAAACACAGCTGGTCGGCTAGACTGTTCATATCAATTTGTAGTTTTATTACTTAAAGTACAGCTTTTAAGTTTAAAAAGGGCTAGTTTCCATTTTATTTAATTCTAGCATTTTACTTATATGCCACACATATCAAGCTGTTTTCACATTTTTAACACTAAAGAATTGCTTAAGACTGTATTGTAAGAAAATGAGCAACTATAGAATTTATACCAACAAGGAAAACTGAGAAGACTTATAGAAGGTAGTTATCTAAAGCACTGTAAACACAGCCTTATAAAGAAAGAAAACTCATTCTACAAAGTATGCTTAATAAAGATCTATTTGATAAATCTCAAGGATGGTATCAACAGTACACAAGTGATGTTTTTAAGAGGACTATCTACAGCTTATCTAGATATTTACACACGTGAGGTCTTTAAGACTGGCCTGCCAGCTTCACACTATGGAAAAGGCATAGCATTGCTCAGTTTAAAAGCATAGGAAGAATAATTAAGAAGACAAGAGAGCTCTGTCCATCCCTCCTTACATATGAACCAGTCCCCAGCTAAGTTCACTGTTAAGAAGAGGAGAAAATACTGTAAAAAACACACACAAAAAAATACTTAAAACCAGTATGCTATCTTGCAGGACAATTCCTTCACCTTTCTGCAAGTGATACACTGCCACCCATCAAAACCAGGCAGTGGCCACCTCTGTGCCCACGTATCTGAGCAGCTTTCTGTCCTGCTAAACTTAGCCCCTTAATCGTAATGAGATTTTCCATGTAACATTAACTAAAAATAATCTGTGTAGTCCTTGCTCTGAAGATCTCTGAATTCAGCAGAGCCAAGTTAAGGAAAAGCAACATTGCCCCTTTCTCCCCCAGGCCAAAGATGCAGTAATATTCTGAAGCCAAAAAAAGAGAAAGTTGTATTATCATACAGATTATTATATTCCTGTGCAAGATGTGGGTTGTGGGGGTTTTGACTTGTTTTACTTTTACAAGAAACTAAAATTCAGAAGCACCAATTATGGGTGATACATTTCTGAGAAGAGAAAATGTTTCCCTTCCTTGAATTAATCCTTAATTTATGCAAAAAGCAGAGACAGAAATAATTTTCCTAAAAAACACACCTTGCCGATGACTGAACTCCATTCTACTCAACCCAATTCACTCCTAGAACAGTTTCATAAAAGTGCTCTGAACATTTTGATTTTGCACTTGAGATGCTTCCACAGAACAGAGCATCTTTAGGACCCGAGTTGTGTGCCTCCCTTTCTCACCTCTTTACATCAGAGAAGAACAACTAGCAAGGATCAAACTTCTCCTTCACTTGGTTTGTGCCAAAGAGAAAACATTTTGGTTTCCTACCAGTACACCACAATGATTTTATCTTAACTAGAAATGTAGCTCTGGGGATAAAGGCTCATCATCCACTCAAGTTTATTCATCATGAGGGCTACAAATCAGTTGCTTTACCATAAGCAGGTTATGGTAACCGGGATAAGGTTTTAAATGGAGTATCCCAGAACACGATTAAGCAATTTTTTTCCTTCAGCTGTTTTTCAACACCCTTATTTCAGCCATGCCTGAGACTTGGAACACTACCCCACAAACCCACACATAACTTGTTTTTCCAGAGCAATACTTGGTATTACTTCTCCTTTCGTCTCTCAGGATTTGCAGCAAACTCCTAAAGGTAATAATGATAAAAAACAGACATGACAATGGTTTGCCCAAGTGGGTAACTCCCTCAAACTGACAGCAACTTTTAACAGTCATTTTAAAAACCCATCGGGATACATACATCTAGGCAGGTATCACACTGGAATGCCAGCTGATGAGCCACTTCCAAGATCAATGATATTTGCTTGCATTTATGAACATGCAGAAACATCTTTTTGCCAAACACTGTACCTCCAGGTTCTAACTACCGTTCTGCAAATCAAAATATAAGATAGACATTTCCAGCTCATGCATGCAGGGCAGGACTGAAAAGGCTCCTCCAAAATTTAGCAGAAGCTGAATAAGCGTAGGGTCGAGTGAAAAGCACCTAGGTGACCACTGTCCAGAGCCAATGCTGCTTCTCACATAACATCACCTTTTCATTCCCAGTCGGTCCTACCCTTTGCCCATTACACACACAACCAGCCTGAGCTTTCCAACATGAGACAGGAATTCCCACAGCTCAAATGCTGGCAGATGTCATTTGACAAAGAGACATCGCTGCCTATCTCACATCCTGCCTACTTAGCACAAGCATAACTCCCCAGTGATGGCTAGCTCGCTATTTTTTCAGTAGGCATACAGGTAAGCTATTAAAAATACTGAAAATGGAGTCCAAACAGTAAGAATTCCAGAAATCTTGTATGAGTCCATAACACCTTAAAAAAGCCTCCTTTCATCTGGGGAAGAATAGAGCACACCGAACTGTACCATCAGGTTACCCAAGATGTTAACCAGCATCAGCTTTTGTCCTGAAATATCTTGAAAGGAAAAAAAAAAAAAAAAAAGGGGGGG
>VZTL01034652.1:19832-36244 GCA_013400535.1 Scopus umbretta | reverse complement strand
AAAAAAAGGCTCTCCTAGCAACAAAGCAGCAGCCGCCCCAGCAGCCAGCCGGCACGGCATCCATACCCACTCCAGCACATGCTGTGGCTCAGCCACAGAGAGCATCCAGGAAACAGGAGCGCGCAGCAGGGAGAGGTGAGAAGAGCCCTGGAAGCCCCTGAACTTTCCTGGGGATCTGAGCAGTTTTGGCTTCTCCACTGAGCTATTTCAGATGAAGATGTGCCTTCAGAGAAGGACCCCCCTACAGAAAAGAGCCCTGTACCAGCAGCCTAGGTGCTCTGCAAGACAAATCTGGGTCAATTTTGACAAGACGACCCATTTGCAGCAAGGCTGTTGGAGCAAAGGTGCCTTTTCTCATGCTAAATCTAGCAGTGTTGAACAAGTGACATATTAAACCCAGAACTCCCGGCAGTACAAAGCTGCTGGCAGGGAACAACTGACAAGAGCCCACCTATTCCTAGCATGAGTCCACAGCACCAGCTATTTCAGCAGGCTCACCCAGCTGGCCAGACACCACAGACAGGCACCCGCATGAAGCAAGCAATCTGCTTCGAAGCCAGCCAAACTGATAGAGGCTTTTTATTTTATTGTCTGTGGACTTCTTCACCCACTGTTGTGCATGTTATCTGCCTAGACTTTAGTAAAGCCTTTGACACTGTCTCTCCCACAGCATTCTCCTGGAGGAGCTGGCAGCTCATGGTGTAGGCAGGTGTACTCTGCGCTGAGTTAAAAACTGGCTGGATGGCCGGCTCCAAAGAGTGGTGGTGAATGGAGTTCAAGCCAGTTGGTGGCCGGTCACAAGCAGTGTTCCCCAGGGCTCAGTACTGGGGCCAGCCTTGTTTAATGTCTTTATCAATGATCTGGATGAGGGGATTGAGTGCACCCTCGGTAAGTTTGCAGATGACACCAAGCTGGGTGGGAGTGTCGATCTGCTCGAGGGTAGGAAGGCCCCGCAGAGGGATCTGGACAGGCTGGATCGATGGGACGAGGCCAACTGTATGAGGTTCAACACGGCCAAGTTCCAGGTGCTGCACTGTGGTCACAANAAAAAAAAAAAACAAAGAGACCGAGAAACCAACACTCTTCAATCTTTGTTGTAAAATGAGTAATAGACTAATCACAGAAGAATGTTTAAGAGCATCTTTTAAAGCACCAACACCTTAAACACTGGAAGTGAAACCAAACCAAGTAAGACCAAGGTTCTGTATTTGCTGTATTGAATAATTAAAAACCTAAATCTCTATTTGTTTAAAAAAAAAGAAAAAAAAGAGGTAGTTCATCAAGAGATATTTGTATAAGGCACCTCTTCTCCAAAGCTAACCTAAAAAAGGTTGAAATAAGTTGGTAAGTTGTAAACACACAAGCTGGGGTAAGCTAACTAATACTTCCAGCATGCTAAATGCATGCACTTGGCAATCACAACACAGCAAATATGCTATCTGTACAAGTTGATTACCGCTTTTTTGTTTGTTGGGTTTTTTTGGTTGGTTGGTTGGTTGGTTTTTTTTGTAAAACCCTTTGGGTTGGTATGTCCAGACCATAATCATTTCATCCTACTTGCTCCCGATAACCTACCACCTTCTTTCCCAGCCCTCTGTATCCTCCTCTCCCTCAGGACTTGCAGACAGGTACCAGAAGGTACATCATCTCTGGCTGCAGGAGAGGAGCCTGCACATCCAGGGAGGCCCAGTCAGTCCCATCGATAACCTGGGACATGCCTTGTGCACCTGCATCCACTCCCTCTGCTGATACATGTCCACCCCTCGATGGAGAGGGGTGAAAGCACAAGCCTGCGGGTTGGTGTGCAGAGGTTGCAGTGCCCATGCAGCACTGGTGCAATCCCCTGCGGCGGGCAGTAGCCCCGCAGTGGGAACAAGCATCCCTGGCATCTCCACAGTTAATAAAATGCTGAGAAGCAAAGCAATGTTGAAGACATTTCCATTTACACGCTTTCTAGAGAATCTAGAGGAGTTTGGGGTTTATTTTGTTTGTTTGTTTTAATTGAAATAGCTGCAAACACACACACGTTCTGCTCTACTGCTCCCCATACACACACCTCTCTTACTACAAAACATGAGCAGCAGTGAAAAAGCCAGGACCTCGGAGATACTTCAAACTCATTTTATACAGCTACTATGCCTCGCTGCAGAAGCAGCACATATTTAAAAGAAGCCTATACTCTGCATCAGTCTTTCCAAGCTGGAACTCAAGTGTTGTCCTTTTCCCAAAAGCATCCCAACACTCATAGGCCAAAGCCAAAAACTCTTACCCCAGCCACCTCCATAAACGCAGGCAGTCTATCTGGTTTCAGACACCACTTGCTGTCAGAATACTGCAGGAGATTCCCCAAAATCACAGTCCTACACCAGGTCAGCTACT
The DNA here is from genome assembly GCA_013400535.1 of Scopus umbretta. Taxonomy (NCBI): domain Eukaryota; kingdom Metazoa; phylum Chordata; class Aves; order Pelecaniformes; family Scopidae; genus Scopus; species Scopus umbretta. The sequence continues at coordinate 33,865 of VZTL01034652.1, read as the reverse complement.
TAGGGTGCGAAATACTTTTTTGTTCTGCATTGTGGTGGTTGCACAGTATCTTATTACTCAAAGCTGCAATGGTTCATACCATCAGTGAGTTTCACTCGACAAAAAAAAACTTGAGCTTCTTGGACTCAAAACTTCGCTGCACATGCAGAGTTAGCTTGGCTTTTGAGCCCCAAAACAAAGCAAAAAAAAACCCTGGGACACAAACTTGGCCTCTCAAAGCAATTAAACATTCCTGTTGCCTCCTCAGCTTCCCACAATGAGCTAAAGATGCTACAAAAAGCAAAGAAATCCTTTAGTTTCTAGAGACTAGCTGATCAGTTTGTTACGAAAGTTAAAATACCACTGCATTTAATGAAGCATCATATCCACTGCCAACACAATACCAAAAAAAAACCCAAACCAACCCCACCCCCAAAAAACACCCCCCCAAAAAAAACAGAACAAAAAAATAAGCAAACCAAAGCAACCAAAAACTTTACAGCTTCCAAAAGGAGCAGAAGAGTCCCTTATAGTGGTCTGAAGGAAGGCTTTAAAATCATAACTGCGCTCCATCAAATTTTGATCAAGTACTAAAATCCATATACCCAATCTACTAGGATTCCTCCTTTGCTGCCTACAAAAGCACCTGCTTTGATTGCTTCCTTCTCTCAAATAGATGAGCTAAAATGATGTCAAACTTCTAAAGAATTATCTGTGGGAAAAAACCTTGAGAACTGACCACTGAGAGATGGAGGGGTTTAGAGTCCTAGGCTGTGATTGTGTGTTCTATACAACTTTAGAAGAGAAAGAGAAAAAAAAAAAAAAAAAAAAATCCCTGTGTTTTGCATATTCAACCACATTGCTTCACAGATCCTGTTGCACCATCACACTGAAGAGAAATTGGTCACCTGGGGGGATCTAAGCCTCAAGAAAAGCATGCTTTCTGCTACTGGTACACTGGGTTTTCTCACCACCATTACTGGACACTGTCTCCTGAATCAATTGCTGTACAATTGGCCTTTGCGCAACAAGGAAAAAGCATGATTCGTTACGCGAACGCTCAGAAATTACCAAGAGTGGTCTGGGTCTGCAAATGCCAAAATGAATACAATCAGTTTCCATTACTAAAAAGTTTTACCTCCTACCTTTACAAAGTATTCAGCTCCAATCCGCTCCAGAGAAAGTTTTGGCAATTATAAAATTAAAAAAAAAAAAAAACCAGAAGACACTAAAATTATCTGTGCCACACAGCTCTAGAGTTTTATTCCTGTTACTGCCTAGAATGGATCACAGGGGTGGCTTCTGTAGTCCCCAAAAAGCAGACAGGGATGGGAAGCAGCTTGTCTGACTGCTGTACACAGGCAAAGAAAGTGCAAAGAGGTCAAACCACGCAATCACGATTTGACTTACAAGCCACAAACCCTGCTTTGAATAGTACCGAGACAAACCAGATTACCTACAAAATATTTTCAAGCTCTCTACTAGCCCAGTTTTTCCTGAGCTACTAAAAATAATTGTCGAGAAAATGCCCTTTTGAATTGCTTCTGTATGAATCAGTCTAATGATTTCACCAAAAATATCAGAAAACAGCAAGAGTGAGTTGTCCCAGATGTACCGGGGAGGCTGAACTGAGCAGATTAATCCCAGGGCTGACAGCAGCCGGTGATGATAAGATGCCTGCAGACTCTCCAGTCCAAGATGCTTGCAAGGGGAAGACAAACTGCACTGTCCATCGAGCCTGGAAGGAGGCAGACACCAGCCTGTCTGATTTATGGCTCAAGTTAGAGAACATTTAGTGTAGCTTAATTTCCAGATGGGTATTTCTATTCATTAATTAATAAGATGAAGCCATTATTCATTGATGGGAACTTGAACACTTTATTTTTATCCAAGTCTGTTCCAAAGAGTTGTTTAAGTTACTTTAAAAATATAGCCAGGACAGGTTTGGAAGTAGCTAGGTTTGGAGGACTTAAACATGTCAAAAATAGCAAAACAAAGACAAGATGGCTACAGCACGCTCCAGAATGAGACAGAAACATGCAGGGATAAACACCCTCAGAAAAGATGAAGCAGCAAAACAAGCAACATCATCCAAGGCAAAACCAAAAGAGACGAGGACAGGGCAGTACAGCTTTACTACTTTAAAAAAAAAAAAAGACAAATAATGAACAAAAACAGAAGGCTGAAGCATTCAGTGAGTTCTTACAGAAAACTGTAAGCAGCCTTACTGTAATTAACTTTGATGAGTTTAAAAAAATGCAGGGCAGAACTGGGAACGAAGAGGTTATTTAAATAGTTTTCCATGTATTCAGATCTTTCGACTTGATGCAAATCACCCTGGCCTACTTGAACCACTTGAGTAAAGCGATGAACAACCAACAATTATCTTTAAAGGACACCCAGAGTAGAGGAAAAGTCCTACAGAGCTGTAGAAGTAAAACTTTAAGAGAGGCAGGGGAGAAAGGCAGGAGGAAAAGGTACAGATAATCAGCATTACTGACTAGGATTTTATTTCCTGACAGAAAGGACAATTTCAAAAGGCAGAACAAAAATCAGGTAGCAGGAAAAGCAAGACAGACGGATCAAGGTGAAGTTGAAGGCAGTCAACCCATTTATGTCTTTGTCAGTGTATCAGGCTGAAAAACTGGAAAAAAAGAACTTTTGATTTTACCCAAGTTTTATAAAAAATATTGAGAGGCTACATGGGGCACATCAGTAAGAAAATCAGGTCTGCATGAATCACTCTAAACCATGTAAACACCTGGTTTAAAAAGTCCACTCAGTCATCATCTGCTTCTGGATCTGTTATATCCAGGGTATTGTGGTAGTTCACGATTTACTGGTAACAGCAGTAAAGATGCATTCAAATGTGTCTTTAAATTCAGGTCTTTAAAACTGTCTTGAAATTCAGGTGTGCCCTCACAGAGATCCTCCTTTGGAGCACAAGATGCAGAATTCAACAAGTGAAAAAAGGATGGATGCAAGGTTCAAAGACAAATGAATAAAACCATACCTTCTTAATGATGATGATAATCATCATCATCATCATCATCAAATGTACAATTACAAGACAAGAAATACCTGGCAAAGCAAGGACCCGACAAAGAAAAGCCAAAGGACTTTACAAAACTGAGCATCCACCATTTGACAATGATGCAGAAGACACAAGTTCATTCTGGGATGTATAAGCAGGCGCATATGCAAGGCAGGGGAGGTCATTTCTCAAGGACGTGACAGCCTCTGCGGCCAAAGCGCTGCCCTCGGTTTTAGATTCAACACCAGAAGATGAATTGTAGGCAATCAAGAAGAAACCTCTGAGAAAAGGTTTATAAAAAATGAGAGGATCTGCAGAGCTCAGTAGTTTTTCCAATATCAGCCTGTTCTCCGCTAACAGAAGACAATACAGTGGCCCTGAGACTTTTTCAGGATGAGCAATTACCTGCTAACGCAGGGAGTTTGAGACCTCTTGACCAAATACATTTCTAGTCGTCTTTAGTCACATAGTTTCTGGACAACATTTCACTATATAGCAGCAATCAGTTATTTCTGAGAAGGCAGGGAATTATGCCTCCTGTAAGCAGCAAATCCTAAAACCTAAAACCTGAACTGCCAGTCCACATCCCCCACACAAGGCAGGTACTGCCACTGGCCATTCACAGCTTTGGGTTCCTTTCCAAGCTGGTTTCGGAGTGGGCTTGGCACACGAGTTGCAAAACCTCTGAAGGACTCTACTGTTCTCAGTAAGAGAGCAGGACCTAGAGCTTCTTGTTTATCTATTTCCAGTTTCTAGATAAGCAAAAGGAGCATAAAGGAAAACTGTTGTCCAGTAAGACATCCCAATAAGACATCTGCAATACTCCAAGTGACTGGCGATTAATTTGATAATCGTTTCTTTGCAAACCACTTGCAAGGCAGTTACCAGATTATTACAGCTATTTTTTCACCAGGAGGATACAGCTCAAAAGCTTGCCCCCATGCCTTCCAAGCCAAAATAGAAAGAAGCTGTAATTTCTCAGTGCCCAATCGATAAAAAGCCTCAGGCAAAACAAGGCTGCTGACAGTAAACCCAGGATAAATAGACATCAGTTGGCATCTGAGAGACTATCCCAACCACATCCTTTCAAAAGCGTGCATCCACATTTAAAATTAAGCTTTCACTAAGGACAGAAAGGGGTGTTTCTGGATCAATGGCTCCTGAATTTGTAGTTGTCATCAAGCAATTACCTTGTTCTCCTCATTGCTTTCTAGTAAAGCAATTGTGAACTTGTCTCACAAAAGAAAGAGAGATCCATTCCCCTTCTCCAGCCATGCCACCTTTCCATCTGCTTCACAGTACAACTGAAAGACACTTAAACACGAAAATACTGTGCTTCATAGAAAAGCTCGAAGACAGAATCAGCCTTACAGTTAGCTTCACTCAAGAGATGAGCTAGTGTGTGCTTGACCAGGGTTACCTTCAAAGCCTGTACAAAGAGGAGCGTTGGCAGGATCAGCTTTCACTTTGCACCTGGAGCCGGCTCTTGGAGCAAGTCCCTGGCTGCCCCACTGCCCATACTTTTCCACATCCCGTATTTTCGGTTGCATCATGGAGCAGTCTGAGCACATAGACTGGATTTTTTTGGGGGGATACACCTCAAATTCAACCCAAAATGCCCAGCCTAACACGCTCCAGCCACTAATGGGGAATCATGTCTGGGAGACTGAACTAAATTCAGTCCTAAAGCAAGCTTCAAAACAACCCTACGCAATCTGTATATGACTCCATCAGCATCATCTGCTACACCCCACAGAGCTGATCCTCTGCATGGTACTTGCTACCACAGTCACGAGCTGTTCCTTCTTCATGTCTTCCCCTTCCCTCTGATTAAGGCTGCCTAGTGGTCTACAAGCCAGCATCTCACCCCTTGTAATGAGGCTGCTGTCAGCAGCTGATGGGGAGGTACATGCTGTGAAAAGTGAGAGCTCCTCACCCTTGCTGGCACTGCCCGGAGTTACGTGCTGTTTCTGTTACATGTGTAAGCCCATGGTAATTTCATGGGTCTCTTCCAGACACAAGAACATCCAGGTTTTTCCCCCACTACTAGTATATATGTACCACAGTCATATTATAAAAAGTATCTTGCATTTTATTACATGAGTTGGGGGGGTGGTTTTGCTGAACAACATGCAAATGGTATTTATCTGTGTTACTTCTTAGCAGGATTTGGGATGGGCGAGTGGGTGATTCTGGTCAACTGTATTGCTGTATTTCTAAAACCAGACCACGCACTAACCTTGTAGCCTTGGCATACCAGGCGGCTAAAAGAGGATTGCTGAGGAATAAAAGTCTCTGTCCCTGACCATTAAGCACAGTCCACTAAACCATCCTGACTTGCATATTAATGGCTATGGCATGTAACGACAAGTCAAAATATTAGTAATGAGAATAGTAATTATCATGGACGTATTATTTATTTGTCTACTCATTCAAAATTTACAGAGAAAAGAAGTCTTCAACATTTACAAGAAAGCAATTAAGGCAGCAAATGGATTATTTCTCTTTAAACCTATGAGAATGTTCAGTGCATATTTCCTCTCTAATTTGTCTGCACTCAAGAATCTATTTTTGGAAATCTCCCTAGACTGTATTGTAGCACCACATGTACTGTAATGGCATTTTAATTAGCCCGGAGAGCTGGAAGATGCACTATGCATCCGAAAGAGAAGCAGCCTAACAAAATGAGAGCATCCTTCTCTTCCCTTCTTTGAGATTTACAGCAGCTATCAAGTCAAAATACCAATTATGGTTTCAATTGGAATCGACTGAGACTGCTATAAAAATCCAGGGCATCTCAACAGCCTATAGAATTCAACAAAATCAAATGTAGCATTTAAGCACTATTTACTCATACTTTAAAGGTGGATGGTAAAAATAAAATGCTGCAGATATCCACAGGCAGAATGGGACATCGGAGGAGAGGAGACAAAAAAGCCAAAAATAATCATTATATATATATGTGTACGTTGGGCTCTAAATATGTTAGGTTTTGGCCTGCAAGTATAATCAAGAAAACACCCAGTTAGATGAAAGCTAATCTCATCCTCTTTATATGGGGCTGTTTTGTGTGTTTGGTTTTTTTCTTTACATTATTATTACTACTACCACCATATCTAATACCCGTTAACCACCTTCCATGGCCAGTGAGTGACATAATGCATAAACATCATCAGCATGGTCTTGTATATATTTAATTTGCCACAATTCTGACTTTGTGCTTTTGATGCAGTAGAAACTAGGTTAGGCTGATGTCCATCTCACTTACAGAAGAGGTTGACATATCTGGAATTTTAAACCTCCTTTATGGCCTTGACAACACTGATTACTCAAGAGACATTCATAGGTCCAGATGTCAGGTGGAGGATGCACAGCGCTCCAGTGAAGCCAGCAGCAGACCACAGTACTCAGCACCTTGTAAGCAAGAACTATGATGGATTTTAAGCTTTCTTTTGCATTATTAATCCACATGAATATTTCACAAGAGCCAGAAGATACTCAGGCATAATGTCTACAAGAGCTTCATACTGCTTTCCTACCCAGAACCTAGTAAAAATAAATCCAACAGATCCCACTTCGGTTATCAACGCTTAGCAACACTTAATAAGAAAAGCAACCTTTAATATATTACTAGGAAGTTATCCTAGAAGCCAAATACCTAAAATGCTTTAAAACAGGAAACACCGTGGTCCTTCAGGGTGTTCACAGGTTAATATCCAAATGACAATACACCCCTTTTCAAATGCCAAATAATAATAGCATTGTGTTCCACTTCCTAAGCCAGTGTTTTCCTTGATTCTTTGCTGTGGGAGGATAAGGCAGCTCCTATTAAACATGACAATCTTCAGACTCTTCAGCAGACTCTGACGACTTCACTTGCACAAAGTTTGAGATATCTCTCATTTTGGAAATCCAGGGTAATAAAATAATCCTTTACACATAAATGCAAGTAACTAAAGGTCTGTGGTAACCTATCCATTAGATCAAAGAGATAAAGCTCCCTGAAAATGGTCCGACATAATTATAGCAAAAAGGAACAGCGAGCCATTTCAGTAGACTTGCTTCCTTCCCCCTGTGGGCAAGGAAAGTCAGAACCCCCTACAGCGAGCCGTTCTACCATCCCCTGGACAGATGCAGCACTAAGGGAAGAAAAAATAAGATAAAAAAGAAAGAATTACCACATTAAAGAAATAACATGTATAGTACACTTTTGAGGTGTATTTTTCTTTTTAGCCAAAAATATCCATATTTAATGTTTTCATTCCATTCTTATGTAACAAGTTTCAAAATCAGCTCATTTCGTACACAGAAAATAACCACAAAGTCCAATTATGGACAAGCTCAAGTATGCACTTGCAGTAGAAGCAAAACAAGTATCCTATGTCCTGATCACCTGTCGCACCTTGACAGTCTGAGAGATTACTCCATTTTACCCAGGCAAGATGGAAAACCAAGGAATACACCTGCTCCCATTCAATGCCAAACACCTACCTAGAAAATGCAGCATACCACAAAGGTGTATTGAACAACGGCATTCCAACCATTCCCAAATGAGCTCTGACTCCTAAGGCAGGGGCCGGCTCAGCCTCCATCTGAGAGCTTCAACACCTCCTGGGGCTGATCTCCTGCACAAAACCGCCGGTCAATCTGAACGCCCAGCCATTTTACTTCTCCAGTTACAGGCAGAAAAGACTGCTATCTGATTTCACACACACAGTCGCTGTTAAGCCTGCCATACCAGGACAGCAGTATGTCAGAGGCCTGGCTCTATTTTAGGCTTAGCTTACCCAACCATTTCCCACAGTCCCTCTTCAGCAGCCAACATCAGAAGGTTATTTCATGGTGGGCATCCATCACCTTCTCCCACCTAGCGCTGCCTCAAGTTCCTGCAGGTCGGCTCAGGTTTTCTACCACACTGAGAATAACGCACATCATTGTGTCCCTGTCTCCCCAGAGTGCTGGGAGACTCAGGGTGGCGTCTGCAGGATCCTGCTATGTCCTGGTGTTAAATCTATCTCAGATGAGATGCTGCACGCAGAACCAACCTAGTACCTTTGCAGAGCACTTTCCCATTATCCCAACCCTACCCAATATAAAGTCAACTACTATCGACACCAGACAGCAGGAAAATTGTCCCAATCTACCTCTTCCTGAATATACCAGCTATTATCTACCAGCTTTAGATAGTCTGTATATAACATCTTCATGTCAATTCATGTACAGATTTCTAAAATTTGGACTTCAGATATTTTTAAATGCCAGGGAGGGGGAAGGAATACTACAATTTCAAAGCATCTAAAAGTAGATTCAACTTTCACAGACTTGGTGGAACAGCAATTTCCCTGGTTGCAATGAAGGAGCCAAGACTACTCTGTTTATTACTATAAATATATTCATAGATATTTTCCCTGACACGAAGCACTTCAATTTTAAAGGCAAGAGATTCATCAACTCTTACGGATAGCTTCAGCTTCATCCTTACTTTTTTCTGTCAGTGAGCACACGCTCCTGGCAAGAGTGGAGGAGGGTACAATCTGCCACCATCTGCAGGGTGCTATCCATCTGAAAAGGTGACTGTCCTCAAGAAATTAGCATAGTCCAAGCATTAAACTTAACTCTGGAATATTATGTTCAACCAACAGACTCTTTCAAGGGCCATTCTGCAAAATGTTCCTGTTCCCTGCTAACTGCGTGGTGTTTTTGTTGTTGTTTTTTGGGTTTGGTTTTTTTTTTTTTTTTTTTTAAGTTCTAATTTAGCCTTTTATCAAAAGTGAATAAAACTTTCCATCCTTCTAGGTACATGAATGGGGTAAAGCCAGTATTCCACAATCACAGATAAATATTTCTACAGGAGAATAGTATTATCAATACAATGTGCTTAATCTGCCAAGACAGATCCCATGAACTTCAGCACACTAAAAAAAGCAAACTCCACAGGACTTCCCTGGCATTCAGCAGGAGAGGTGCTGCTGGCACCAGGCCATTTCACAATCACGGACTATTCAGAACACATGCATTCATGTTTGATAGCTACAAATTCACAGATATAACGCCACTTTAATCAAAGCTAATATTTCAGCAGGTTTTAAAAACTGATTGGTGATACAAAAATGAAGAGAGGAAAGAAAAAAACCTTGAAATTATCTGCAATTGTCAGCAGAAGGAGACATACGAAGCACATTTTAAAGGCAGGAGAGAAGGTTGAATAACCTGCTTAATTTTCACTTCTCTCCAGTTGAATAAACTGTCAGGAAGAAATCCAGCTGAAAGCCTGGCTCTTCTGCAGCTTCAAACGAGATTCCAGCTCCTGCCCACACGCTCACAGGACACTCTCAAGTTAATGAGATACCAAACGGAAAAAAAGACTCACCTTGTTAAAGAGGGAACAAACTGGATGTTATACGGTCCAAATGGCATGGGCTTCCTTCCTTACCCCAGCCCTGCATGATTCTAGCACACACACTAAATAAGACTTGTCCACGGAACAATTTCCAAGGCAGGCTGTGCCCAAAGGCTCTGATCCTTTCCACAGCAGAGAAGGGAAGTGACAATAATTACTCAGCAACCCATTACACTAATGCTTTCAGAAAGCAGGCTAACCCAGGGAAGATTCCTGGATGAAGCAGAGGGCAGGGAGAAAGGAGGCAAAGGCAACTGATGCTCGGACCCCTGCCTGGACACCGCTGGCAACACAAACCATCTACGATTTCACTACTGACTAGATGCCTTTTCACCTTACAAGCTGCAGCTTCTTGAGTGGATGGCAGAATTGGAAAGAGCAGAGATAAAAAAGGGAGAATTTTTCATTGAGGAAAATAAATACAGAGACATGGAAACAGGACCATCAGCAAACACAGCAGGACTTCGGTTTGATGGAGCTGCTGGGTCCCAGGTGCCGGTCAGAGTGCAAGGCTTCAAGTTTCAACCTCTCGGAGTATTCCACCAAGCCTCTCTTCTACAAAACAAGAGCTAAAATACTGAGTAAAAACCCCACACAAGTGAAAATATCTTTCAGAGATCTGAGAAAGCTTCCAATCAAAGGCAAAAAACAAACAGCACAGTCAGGGAAGCTGGACTGGACATGCCTGCTTTACACACAGCTTGACAGAGACCTACAACTCCAGAAGCTTGAGTGAGACCCTGAGAGGGCTCTTCTCACCTCCCAGCTATCACACCAACCTTATTCAATGTGCATCAGGACAACACACTTGGAAGCAACAACAGCTCCGTGGGTGCTGGTGCCTTGCATCTTTGTCACCCATGTATCACAGTAACCACAGCTCCCCTCTCCCCCAAGCTTGGGTTATATAGGACAGTAGTATTTGTTTAAAACCCAGCTCCCTCCATTTTCACATACATCCAACAAACAGGCAGAATTTATAATTAACCCATCCTGAGATCAGGATGGTCCCTACCTACCCAGTGCCAGGGCTAGCTGGATTGGGTCTGAAAGCAAATGCCTTGCTTCCTTCTACCTGTTACCTGTTTTATCCATTAAGCCAAATATTTTACCCTAAGAACTTGCATTTAAATATATATTTGAACTACAGCAGGCAGGGACTCATTTCAGTTCGTACCACTGTACTGGGGTAAGAGCCAGCAGCCAGAAGAAGGGCTGGCCAGTCTGCCAGCTCACCCACCTTCCTCACAGCCTCTGCAGCTCTACCTTACCCAGAAAACCACCCTTGCATGTGACATCTTCACATCCAAGCTTGTTACTGTAACAGCGTAAAATCTGTTGCTCACCAGTGAAAAATCCTTTTGGTCAAACATTTTAAGGATCAGAGACAAGCTGACCATGCTTATTAGCAGCCTAAACTGCAAATCACCCTAAAACCACTGAGGACGGCAATCACATGTTTAAAATGCCATCCTGTCTCAAAAAGGGAAAAAGACAAGTTTTGCTTCCTTGCTTTGCTCGTATTTCAAGTAGGTGCACATAAACATTTAAGAAATTGGTGTGCAAAGTTTGGACAGTTATTTCTGTGCAGTCACATATAGACCATCAAGACAAAGTAGTCACTACCAGAAATACTCCAGCAAGGAAGAGCTGCAATATCATCAGCATGTGAAGGGACAGTCCACATGAAAGCAACAAGCACCGATCTCCAGGGTTTTACATACCAAATTCATGGTGCTGCTCTGGGTGAAGCTGCCATGCAGCACCCAGAGGTCAAAATCCTTCCCCAATGTGCTAATTCAGGGCTCTTCGGACAAAACAGCCAGCACAAATAGTGCCCAGCAAAGGGCAACTGTTTAGTCAAAATCATCAGTTAAACCCTGAAACAATCCTGGACGTACACAAATAAACTGCAATTAAAAGAACACATGCAATTCAAAACAGCTGTGTGCAGCATGACCATACTCCAGACTTCAAAGATAACTCTTCACTCTCAAAATAAACAAACCCCCCAAAAAGTGCCAAAGACAAAAGCTTATTTTTAACTAAAGAAAGAATGTGGTGCCATTCATCAAAAATACCTGGTTTACTTTAAAATACTCAAACTAAGTATTTCTGTGGAAATTATTGTCTTTATTTTAGAACCGTGAAGATGACATACACTTCGTACAGAGAGCACTGGATGGAGACCACGAAAGCCAGTTAGACAGGTACGGGTGTATCTGTCTGCACTTGTGCAAGAGGAGGATGGCAAAAGACTTCTTACATCGTCATGATAACACCGACAGTGAGAACAGGCCTTTTGCTTCTTGTCAGAAAGGAAGAAATCCCATCAAAGGCATTAATGTACTTTTTGAACGGCTCATGATTGAATTTTGGTAGCAGTCCATCAACAGAGTTCATAAAGGAACTCTTTCCAGCTGGTTCTCCCCAGCTCACACCAGAGCTGTGGCAGATCTTTCCAGGATTATGGAGGGTTTTGTTTTGGTTTAGGCAGATTTCAACACACAGGTCTTCTGTTTCAAGAAAGTATTTAATGTTTCCTTTTATTGCATTAATCACCAGCACACACATCTGGCAGTAATTTCCAGCCTTGTGCCATTAACTCACAGCAGGGTCCTCCAGCAGGTAAGGAACACAAGTACTATCACTCAGGTGCTCTCCAAAAACCTTACTTACAAACAGAAAAAGTGCAACTTGTGCCACCTCACAACTACTGAAGGCCAAGAAAGCTCATGAGTACCTGACCTTCTTGTTGAACATGGTTCATACCGCAAGCCCAGGTTGCTTCCCTAGCTTGATAACCAACCCCAAAGGCAGGCTCCCTTGAATAAGGCTCTCCAGCTTGCTTCCAGATTTTCTTCTCATAAGAGGATGCACTATTTTAACTGCTGGCTGTATAGCTGGACATCAGAGAAGGTGCTAGGAATTACTTGAAGAAAGAAATCTTGATGGAAAGGAAAGCAGAGCTATGATGACAGCCAACTGAAAAGGCACAAGACCTCTAGAAGCACAAAGAGATGTTCTGTAGGATGCCACAAGGAACGTGCTGCCACATGTTCCTCTACATTATACTCTAGGCACCTCTGACTTTCATCCACAAGGCTATGCGGACTTACTCCTGCATGCCTCCAGCTCTGCTTTTGTGCCAAACTCAGGCTCTTCCGCTCCCCACATTTTTCACAAGGCAAATCTCTTCCACTCCGCTCAGATTGGGCGTTTCAGTATACCTGCACCTGTGGAAACCAGGACACTGGGATGCAAGTTTGCATTTGGATAAATTGTGTGCATTTCAAACACTGCAAAATCTTTATCCTCAGTCTCCAAACTGTTGCATTTCTCACAAACCTGGGACTCCCCTGGATATCTTTTCTTGTCTAGGAGAAATCCAGGCTGTTTTACACTTTGTCAGTAGTCTCTGTTGATGATGAAAGTAAAAGTACTACTTGTGTGAAACTGAGACTGCTCACAGAACCAGCTTCAGCATGCAGCTCAGGGAGAGAGACCATGACTCACCCAGAAGACAGCTCCCGACACCTAACCTCAGCACCCGCTTTGCTTCAGCCTGACGATGGAAAGCAAGGGAAAGCTCTGGCAGAAGAAAACCTTGCCAATGCCACAAGAAAGGTACAATCAACAACTTCTTCCTCACATTTCTTTTTTTCCTGTTCTATTGTAAATAGGGGGTTGACACAAGCTAAAATGCTCATGTTAACACATAATGCTTTTTTTTTATTGCTTTAACACAATGGATCATTTTTCCATGGCTAATATAGTAATATTAGATAATATTACTAATACAGATTTGCTATAGTAAAATCATTTAAAATTGAATTAAACACAGTAACATGAGAATAGCCCATTCTGAAATAGAAATTTCTAATCCCGTGTCTGTTGAGGAGCAACTCCCATTTCCAAGCCAAGGAGAAGCGAGTCCATTCTACCATGAGGCCAACCCAAAAACTGGGCTTTGGAGATGTTCAAAGTAATGCCAGGCCTTCCTTAACAGGTGGGGTGCAAAAAAATATTGTCTGCCATTCTCCCTCCCTCTCTCTTAAGGTTGATGCTGCTCAGTGGCTGCAGGTAGCTAAAACGCCCACCTGCAGTGCCACACTGCTTTAGTAAAGTTATGCACAAGTCTTTACTTACCCAACCAGGACAGACTCCTTTCACCCCAAACAGCTTGTGAGATACTTAGATTCACCTAACTGATGGTGCTGAGTGGCTTCAAACAACAAAAAGGCATGTTAAAGTTAAAAGCAAAACAGGCCAAAAGAAATTCACAGCTCTACTGTGTGCCGAAGTTTCCTTGACAAATAGTACAAAAGCAATGAAAATGTGTGTTAAGGAGTATTACTTGCCCATTCCTTTTGAGCATGTGTGCAGTCTCACAGGAGACTAAAAAGCGCCAAACAATCCCATGCACTGCACTTGCATAAATGCTGCGGCCACCCAGATGTGCACAGTGCACCAGGTCTGTCCGGAGGTAGCATTAATGCACAGTAAGAAATGTGTGGTGTGATTGCTAGGGGTAACTTAGAAATTAAACTTATATCCACGTTTATGGAAAAGGCACAGCATTGTAGAAGCCTCCAGAGTGGAGTGCAGCTAACAAGCAAA
>VZTL01034652.1:0-19492 GCA_013400535.1 Scopus umbretta | reverse complement strand
GAAAGCAAGGGGATCCTTTCCGAACCTCGTGACTCAACGGGAGGGTCTCCCTGAGCGTTATCCATCTGTACTTCTCTCCTGCGAGAGGAGTGCACCCCCGCTCTTCCTGCGACAAAATGTCAGGAGTTTTAACACCTAGGTGAGGTCTGAAATCCATGAGGATTTCTCTAAATGCAGAATCAGATGACTGCATGATGAAATATTTTTCATGTGTTACAAAAGAAAAAGGTTCTAAAAAAATACTCTGTAGACATCTCCAGTATTACAGCAGGTAGAAGGTTTGCTGTATGCATTGACATCTGCTCCCCCTCCCAACCTAAGGCACTACTCAGCTTGCTCCAAGGTAGTTGCCAGGTTTCGCCTCCATAAGCAGGGAAACTATGCAGATAAACTGCAAGCAACTTCCTGTGAACCACATAAACATCATGCAACCAAAAATGTGTTGGACCAATAGTGAAGTCCCCGTTCCCAGCTCAGGAAAGTCTGAGATACCAGCTGCAGTGGCCCAACAGCCTGTATACCATCAGAAGACTTCTTAGGTTGCCCTATGGGCCCTCTCAACACTCTTCTTCCCTCCAGGATGCAGTCTTAAAAAAAAATCCTGTTCCAAAACTGAAATTAATTTGGTTTCAAAACCGAATTAACCCAATGAGGATAAAGCATTAGCAAGAATACATTTTTGATTTCAAAGCTCACTCCCAAGTTCAAGCAAAACTGAACACTGATTTATGACCACTGAAAACATCAGGCTTTAAGTTGCCCGTGACTTGACAGGAGTTGCTGCAGGTTATGCTGAATATAGCCACATGCTGTCAACTAGCACACTGAACCGTATGTGAAGCAAACACTGCCGTAACGCGATAACTGTGAGCGGAAAGGCAAGCCGCATGGTCCTAGCTATAGAGCGTTTGACAAACACGAACCCCGCCACAAGCAGGAAATTAAAAACCACAGCTAAATAAAACAAAGACTGAGAGTTGCAAGCAATGCAAAAAGCCAACTTGTAAAAACAGCAATGCCAAGGAAGTGTCATCATTCTTAGTAATCAAAAAATATCTGAAGAAAAATGAAAAGTCAAGGCTTTTTTTAAGTCATTCCTGTTTTGCTGTATTGGTTTTTGTTTGATAATTCAAGTAGAAAAGTGTAAATTAAGAGACTTGTTTTTACTGCTTAAGATACTCGAGGCACCATTTACTCAGAAGTAATCAGGGAAAAAAAAGGAGGACTTCAGGTTTTGTTTAGTTGTTTGGTTTTTGCTTTTTAATCTGAAATTTTTTATCTCCCATTTCTCATTTTAAAGCCATGCCTCCCACAGCTTTCTATGTGCCCCAACCGAAAGCCAAGTGGCACCTCCCAGAAAGCCATCAGAATTCCATTAAAGCTTCATCCAGTGGAAGGGTCCCTCTTTCCCATGGAAAGGGAAAGACATTGAAAAAAAGATTATCAGCAAATGGGGGAGTGGGGAAATCAAAATTAACATCTCCTACTACTGTGAAACAAATTGAGCGGGGCAGACATGACCTATTCCCAACGCTGCAGGAATCCAGAGCCGTTGCTGCGGATCTCGTGGACACGGCACTGCGTGGAAGAGGCCATCCCACTGCTCTGAACTGCTTGGAAGCTGTGCCAAAGCCCTCCAGACATTAAAATGACCAGAGAGTGATTTCACACATACATTTAGGAAATCCACAAAACAGATTCAAGACTTCTCGGGGTGGGCGGGAAGCATGTAGGAAGATGGCAGCTTGAAATCAGCAAATTATTAATTGGTAGCTGCTAGATAAAGCATCCAGAAACCCCATACTGGTGCAACCAGAAGTGTCCATGCCAAGTCTGAGCACTCACTCCTCTCCCATGCTGCTGTTGAGATTTTTTTTCAGTAGAAAACATATATGTATCTCTAGGTTACACTTCTAGCTCTGCTAAATAGCCACAAAGATGAAAAGGCTCTGAGCTAGGGCAGATTGGACAAAATAACCCAGTCCTTTTCAAGTCAGTGATTCTCTTCCTCTCAAGCAATGCTGCGTTCACAAGTAGAACTCTCTGGAGAGGAGACATATCCTGCCTAGAGTTGTGAGCTAATACCTTTAAAGAATGTTTTTGTTTAATGCATAATGGGCCTTGAACGCTCTCTTTAAATAAATTTAAAAGGAATGCCTTTTCTTCATAATGCCTTTCCAAATCATTATTATATATGCTGAAGATCATAAAATAGAAGGCTTATTATATAGAAGACAATGTTATCACATCAATTAACACATTTACATGAATCAATGTACATGTATCAATTACATGCATGTATATATACAATTATCGTCCTAAAACAAAAACGTATTTCATTAGTTTACGTGAACAGCAAGTAACAGCACATTCATTAAACACCCCATATACCAAAAGATGGTGAGAAAAATTAAAATGGTATAAAGAGGACCTGAATTTATTTGGAGATGTTTCAGCTGGAAATACATTTCTGTAAGCTTTATCCTTCCCTCCTTTAGGGTGGGCAAGAGTGACTGTAAATTGGCAGTTTTCTTAGACAGTGGGTTCCTGGTTTCCCCACTACAAAACTACCCTCCTTCTTTACTGGTGGCCCATAAGAACTGTTTTGCCCTGCACCATAACCAGGACATTAATTTTCTGCACTGCACAGCCTGCAGAAGAAAAGCCCAAGGTAGGTACCACATACAGATGAACAGCCCTAAAACAGCCATGTATGAAACAACGCTGAGACAGGGGCAGAGGGGTTTGCTCTCCCATCACATTTGAGGAGCACATCCATCCCTCTGCCCAGCTCAGTCACCACTGCACCCAACCCACTCCATGGTCCACGGTCCGGAGAGGCACCAGCCAGCTCCTGGTAGTCACAGCATGTGGCAACGTACAGCACTCTCCAGCACCTTTCACCCTTCATTTCTATCTTAGGTCATTCCCTGACGTGATTTAAATACCTTAAGTATGAGATTTTCTCCTTGTGCCGGGTCACTTCAAGACATAAACTGCAAGGTGAAGTCTCAGGATGACAAAGCTGGCAGCGGCTAAGTAGTGTCAGTGCCCGTAGGGGAAGAAGAGTCTGCTGGTGTTTCCCACACTCCAAGGCATTCACCACTAACAAGATGTTCATATTCTCAGTTTCTAGAAGTAGTACACATTATTATCCTGAACATATTATCCTACCTGTATGTTATTTAAAACAAACAAACAAATTTCTTTCACATTTTGCTAAATGATAAATGCCTCCATCAGCTTTGGCTGCTTCTTTCAATGTTTTACATTGACAGCTATTTCTCTTTTCCTTTCCTCCATGCAGTGATGGAGAAACCAGCCCTGTTTCTCTCTTATGCATTGCCATGCTGCCTTTTACTGGTGCAACAGCATCCGGAGGCAGTGCTGCACTGACAGCCCCATCAAACCAGCAGTACACATCAGTGGCCT
Organism: Scopus umbretta; assembly: GCA_013400535.1. Classification (NCBI taxonomy): domain Eukaryota; kingdom Metazoa; phylum Chordata; class Aves; order Pelecaniformes; family Scopidae; genus Scopus; species Scopus umbretta. Next base: position 16,060 of record VZTL01034652.1, on the reverse strand, counting down.
CCCTGAAAAACCCATTCTGGCCCATATTTCAATACACTGAATGCCCAGCTAGCAGGAATTGTTCATCCTTTGTACACGATGTGCAAACGAGCAGCTGAAAACACTTGACATTTGTCAATTCTGTTACTCCAGATGAGATTCCCCCTGCACTGTGTACGGGTTTTCACTTCTTGAATTGGAAATGCATCAAGGCAAAACTGATCCCACCATTATTGAAGTGCTGTACAAGAAGGACTGCATCCAAACCTTTGGACAGGCTTTCAGCAGAAAACCAGCAAGCTCACACATGAATGGACCCGCAGAACAGAAACATGTCTCAGCTGTGAGCTCTGCATACACCCGTACGCAAAACGATGCATTCAAGGCAACTTTGGCCAACAGGAAAAGCCCTTGATGTGCTGCTTCCCCAGGCACTGCTCTGCCACCAGGATCCCGCAGGCAAAGCAAGCAAAAGCAAAGAATAACCCCAAGTTTATGCAACTCCTACCCTTTCCTAGCCATGAATCTTGTGTTTTGATCCCTCACTGCTATATGTTAAGTCACGAGTAATGCAAGAAAAACCCTCACTGCTTTACCTCTACTTCCACCTCAATACTCAAGACATGTACTTTGACAGTTCTCTGTGAACATATTGTTCTCAATCCACAGTTTAAAATTCATCTGTGCCCCTGCATCGTTGTCATGTCTCCTGTCTCCAGCATACATGAAGTTTGACCTTTTCAGATTTACATTTACTGCATTCAGAGTCTTTGTGAGCTCTGTTACAGATCAAAATGAACCAAGAGGAATTTCTGGAATGGTGACTGGACTACTCATGTTTCCTAGGGCAAAACACACACTGCTTCTATTCCAGCTTCCTAATACCCTGCTAAACAAGAGAAAATTGAATGACAAAAGCAACCTAACTAGCTGGAATCTTCCAAAAGATGGAAAACAGACTTCCATGGCTGCCCACACAAAGTGAAGACCTTTGGCAGTTAACATGCAAGGGTAGCACAAACAATGCTCCAAATGAAGAATGCGGGGGGGAGGGGGGAGCAGGGTGAAGGCAGACCAGCAATTAATTGTATTTCCAAGTGAAAAAAAGCCAGGCACTTACATGGTGGGATGCTTTTGGAAGTAACCAGCCTCACGTTTCTCCTTTTCCTTTTTGCTGCAGATGCTGTATTTATTTTCATGGTGTACTTAATTTATATAGACATCTTCCATCCAGCTGCCTCAGTACAAAACTGCGTTATAGCGTGTTCCCAGGCTGTGGGAACCCCCAGCCTGAAGACGACCTTTCTTTCCAGTGACAGGCCCAAGAAGGAGGCATGTATGCTTTTCCTAAAGCATCGACCACTTGTAATACATGCTCAGACCGCAAAACACTGGATTTACCTCCCACCTTAAGTGATCATATCTGTATAGTTGCACAGGAGTGCAGAACCTGGCTCTTGGATAAGAATGATCAGCTCCTGGATAACAACAATCCTTCTTAGACACACAATATCTTTGCGCTGGGCTATTCAAAGTATCACTAAAATCAGGCGTCCTCAGTCCTAACCTGCTTTTCAGTGCCATAAAGCACCCACATCCAAAAGTACTACCAAGAACACAAAAGGGAAGACACTATCAGCACTAACATTAAGTTACAGCCTGAGGAGTTTCCAGGACGAAAACACCCTCTTGGGTCAGTCACCCTATTAATAACCACTTAACCCTCTTTATGTATTTCATTTTTTAACATGTTGATCATTGAAAATAAAGACCACAAAGAGGAAGAAATGGGCTAAGTTCAAGGAATGGCAGCATCCCCCAGGCTTCTTCCCCACAGATTCCCTACCCCAGACCTGCCACCCCATTTTGTAGCTTGCCACCCTGCGTATCACTGGCCACCTATTAAATGCTTAGTCTCAGAATAATTCTCCCTCAAAACAAATTCATCTGCAATGTATAATGAATTAGTGAGATTTAAAATATTTTCTATTTAATCACTTGATATTTCTAGCGCTGTACACTGAACGGACAGGAAAGACACAAATGTGGACATACAATCCTATTACAGATCTGAAGCACTTGCCTGTGTTTTTAGCAATTTTTTGCTAAACTACTACTACTGTGCACAGTCTATCCATCTTGTCCCCCGTCAATAAAATCTATTGATCAGTGTCAGCCACAAAATCCAGCAAAAAGGTAAGGAGAGCGATAAGAAATTGATATCTGACTGTAAAGGAGAGAGTTCACAGGATATAGGACATGGGAATTACTGTAAGAAGGGAGATGGGCAGCAAAAGACTCTAGGAAAGATGCAAAGAAGTGGGAAGATAGGACACAGCTGGTTAAAAAACAAAAACTCAAAAAACGAAACACACCTTGATAGCCCTGCTTGGGGCTAAAAGCCAGCTTGCTTTTAGCGTTTCTTTGAAAGCTCTACTGTGAAAGGGAGTGTTTACAATATCCATAAGCTTTTTAGCAAAGCAGCCAAAGAAGAGCCATCAGCAGAGCTTTGCCATGCCGGAGGGGTGATAACCCAGGTACCAGTTGGCACCACAGTCCCCTGCCCTTCCAAAACCAAGTATTAAGACAGGGCCTGCATGTTTTCCTGGCAGCCTGAGGCATGCTGTACATACAGTTCTCACAGTCTGAGTGCCACGTCCTAAAAAAATACCCAAGGAAGAAGTACCACCTTTAAAGGATGGCTGATTTTTTCGCCCCAAGACGTTAAAATTTGCAGCACACCAAGATGAAAATGGGCTGCAAAGTTACTTCACTCATTCTTAAATTGTGGTTGCCGCCACAAAGCCATCTCTGCCTAACTGGAGCTCCAGAGACGCGTGGGAAGAAGCTAGTGTGCACAAGCTACTCATGAACCTCTAACCAAGAGGCCCCAAGCAGGCTGTTCCACAGCAGGTGGCCAAGTGTTCACTGCTGGGGAGGCAACACTTCAGCCCTGCAGGGTAGCACAGCTCAGTGACCTACGGTCAGTCTCACAGACAGTGGCTAAGGAAAACACAAGATGCTCTCCACAAGCAAGGGAAACCCATTCTGATACACCTCGGTGGGGGGGACACGGGACACCAAACACAAACCCACCAAACTATTGGTCTACGTCATCCTAGACTTAAACTTGTAGAAGTAGTATTTGGAAGAGTTAAAAACCACCCAAAAAATATTTGCTGACCTTTCCTCAGGTTGAGGACATCTCTTGTATTGCAAGGTATATCACCTAGAATGAAGCTGTTGACTCTTAGGTGCAGACCTTGAGATCACACAGAAAATAGCTTAATACAAAGCTGCTGAGATTTCCAGAAGTTACAGGGCCCTAAGTTTTATGCAGAGAGTCTGCACAGTTTGTGTTGTAATGTAAATTTGAAATCATAATTCATGGGGTTTTTGTAATACCTTGGGAAAACACCCATCCCCAAGAGACTCAGGACAAAACAATTTGTAGTATTAGGAACGCCACGCACATGCCCACTTTTGCTAAATCCTTTGAAAAACAAAGTCAGCAAATAACAAGTGCACAGTTCTGTGCCTCATTTGATATTTAAAAATTATATAGCTGACTGAAGAGTTCCAGCCATTTGAATGATTCACTCAGATGCTTTGAGTGAGCTTTAGAAGAGAGGAGGTTTGGGGATGGGTTTTTTGGTTTGGTTTTGTTTAATTTAAGTGCTATCTGTTGGAAATGTGAGGAACAGCAAAGCAGAGAAAGTTTAAATCACACAAACTCAGATTTCACCCAAAGGAGTAAACAACAACGCAAATACTTTGACGTGAAGCCCATAACCAGCCCTGAGACACACGTGCTGTCAGATACTAGGTCAGGACCTGCAGTGATGTTTGCAAGAAGACATATGTATTAGAAGGGTGAATACATGCCCGATTGCTAGTGAGTTGGGAAGCAATAGCTTCTGCATTCCAGTCATAGGCAGAAGCAAAAACAAAAGTAGAGCCAATCAGTTCAGTTCAGATCATAAGCAAGCATCGCTAGCAGATGACATGGTGGGTTCTCCAGGCACTTGCTGTCCTCAGAAAGGGCCCACCAGCCTGGTCTCTCCTTGGTTCACTTTGTTTTCGCTGAAACAAATCACAACATTCATGGGTAGGAGCAGCTTCAGAGGGCTAACTCCTCACTGAGTGCCGTAAATTTGGAGTCTGTGTCTGCAGCTGCACCCTGGAGCCACAGGAGAAGACCTGAAACCTAGAGCAGCCTGGAAGCAAGCAGCCCTGCATTTCACCTGAGCTAAGCGAGGGGGGACAAAGGAAAAAACACCAGGAGGAGGGCACACGAACAGGGGTCTTCAGAACAAGGCTGCTCCACAAGCCTCACACACAATTCCATCCAGACTCACTTCTTCCTCTACAGGGTGCACCAACACACGAATATACAGCAGATGGGGTAACTATTGCAAGCTGGTTTGGGTTTCTGTCTGCTGGTGGAGAAGTGGAAAGACAGGGCTCTTCATGCATAGCTTTGGTGGCTCTCAGAGGTGGGGAGTTCAGCCAGCCCTCGCCTCAGGGAAGTGCAGTCAATCTGCTCCTGCTATGCTAGCAGCACCTTATGCAGGGCTCCCTAAACACACATCAAACAATTAACAAAACCACATACGGCAAAGCTATTTTTAATCCTGTGGACACCCTTAGAAATGCAAGCCATCCCTTGCAATACAGTGGGTTTTATTATAAAATAAAACATATATTATCTGTCCTCGAAAGTAGATACCATATATAGAAGTCATCAAAAAAGGACTTTGAACATGCAGTTTAGAAACACACAGATCAATGGGGCTCTTGTTTACCCACAGTTTGGGAATCTTCCCTCTTAAGGAGGCACTGGACTAATCTGGTGCCGGTATTATATGGCTTAGCTTTTTATGTATGTACCACCAGGCAGCACCCAGCAGCAGCTCCTCCGCACAGAATAATGCACACTTGCTACATGAGACTGCGCTGCTGCCCCGTATACAAAAAAAACATATATATATACACATGCATGTGCGTAATGCAAAACACAACTACTTAAGGTTAATCTGCCAAAAACCCCACCACATATACAACACAACTGACAAATTCACAGCCATGCATTCACGTTTGCTGCAGAGACAAAGACCTGCTTTGGAAAATTGCACATCAGAATAAGAAAAACTCAGCAGGCAGATTTTTAAATGCTTGGGACTTTTAGAGCAATGAGTGATATGGAAGAGAGGAAGTTTCATTTCTGTCACCAAGTGTTTCATCAGACGATGAGTGCCATAAGAAGGAAAGCAGGGGGAAGCATGTGGATATAGGTAGGGACTGAATAAAAAGATGCTAACCTTGGAGTTTGACAGTAATTAAGCCTAAGAGGGAAAACTCAAGTTCCCAGTAAGATTCAGGGCAAGATTTTACTGTCATTAACTGATATCAAAAAGGAAGTAATTGATCTCAAGGGAGAACGCAGCCCCACTGCAAACCATTTGTATTATAGGGCCACATCCACCAAGATAACCCAAGCTACAACCCTTCTCTTCTCCACAGGACCGCCACCTCCAGCTAAGGGTACTGCATGCCAACAATGAAGGCACACGTGGAGCTCAGGCCTGGGAGCAGAAAGCTCATGGGTTGTCCAGCTTGCTTTACCACCAGTATCTTCTCTGCCATGAGTACGCACTTCAGCTGGTCCCATTTCCTTCCTCATCTTGCTCCTGCATCTTATTCCTGCCTCTGCGCTAGCTTTTCAGTTGAAGCATAGCAACTGTGCCTGCAGACCAGGAAGTGGATTAGATAAAATAAAATAATAATAAAAAACCCACAAGAAACACGCTAATACAAAACAAGACCCCTATTTTTAGGTACTAGGAACAAGTCAATCAAGGGTAAGTTTATATTTCCAAGCCTTTGCAGAACTTCTCAAAAATAAACAACTTTCACCTAAAGTCAAATTCCCAGCTAGAAGTTCAAATCATACACATACGTACACTTTCCACCCATTTCTGTCTGCGTAATCCCTGGGGAGATCAGAGCCAGACTTGAACTTGCACTCTGAAAGCACTTCAGCTGTTACACTGCTGAAGCATAAAAACGTTTTTGAAACATATGTAGTTATCTAATAAAACCCAACTTCACTCACTAAACCAGCATAAAACAGGAGGCACTGGCCTATGGATTTTGTGTTAACTTAATATTGACAGTTTCGAGCCCAGAAGTAATACTTAGAAAGAGTTAAAAAAAAGAAAAACACAACATGAAGATTTTTCATTGTGAAGATCTTCAAAAAGTTGACAAGCAACTCGAGGACTCGGAAAGCTGGTGAAGAAAAGCAAAGACATCCTGAAAAACTTCAAACTGCAGTCTTAGGTTACCGAATGACAGAATCCTGGAGTATGTACAATTTCCACTTAAGTCACGCTAATAGAAAGATTTAACCTTAATTTCCACTGAATTCCTACCAAAAGCTTTCCTTTAGTTTAAGATGGAAAAAGTATTTCCCTTCCTACTTTTTCAACTTGTTCAGGATACACAGTTAGGAAAGGAGATGAAGCACAAAGAAGGTGACAAAATTAAGCATGGTTTGAACTGATCACAGCTTTCCCCTCGCATTTGGGTCTTCTTAGGGAGGCTGATTTCTTCCTCGGCACAGCTTTCTGCCTCTCCCATCTGCCAGGTCACAAGCTATCACAAAAGCAAGGCAAACCTAAAAAATGCCCCGCTTTGACTGCGTGCTTTGGACAAACAGGGCAAGATGTTTTATGAAATATCTCCTCTCTTCTCCTGCCCTAGATTTTCCTTGAGCAGACACACTTGTGCTGAGCAGCTATCCTCCAGAAAGACCTCTAGCAGCCATCTCTGATCTTTTTTGGAGACAGAAGTGATATTGCTGCAGCCTGCATTGGCAATGGAGCAGAACCAAAGCCTGGGCAAACTCACCTCCTCAGTGAAGTTCCACTCATGTCACCAAGGCTGCCGTTTTGCACGCAGCATGGTGAGCCAGCAGCCCAGCTCCCTCCTCCAGCTGAGCAGGCACCACCAGCTATACATCTCCTCTTGTAAGCTGAATTCATGGCCTACAGGAGATACCAAAACATGCTCGGGAGGAGATCGACGCTGTGCAACTGTGCCTACCATTTGCCAAATCAGAAATACACTTCAACATAAAGCAGCTGCTGGATTAAGACCTGCATTCTTAAACATTTCAAAGCTTGCATGGGCATAAGACATTTGGAGGCAGACCACTGAACTGGTCACATGCAGCCTTAAAAAAACGCAGCCCAGTACTATGCTGGGTTTGTAAGTCCTCTCTTTCGTAAGTCAAACAACAGTCTTGGTTTCTTCAAAGCCTTTTGTAACACGGTGCCCTTTTACTCACTCATTAGCCTTAAGTGCAGCCATTTGCTAATTTCGAAATACAGTTGCTTATAAACCGAAGTTCAAAAGGTGCTTGAAAACAATTCAGTCACTGCAGCTGATGACCGTTGATCTTTACAGCTTCTTAGCAGGGAAATACCCTTCTAATAGCAGCATCAGTCTAGGCATATCACTAACTACTCTTTGATTTTAGGCTATATTGGTGGGGTTTTGTGAGGACAGTTAGGTAGCCAAGTACCAGCAAAAGCACCAGAGGTTTCAGCAGCCACTTGTCAGCTCAGCCAGCAAAGACCTGCAAGACAAGGAGAGTCAGAAAGAGCCAGTCTCAGGGCAAGGGCATTTCTCATGTCCAACCAAAAGACAACTAGGAATCCACATGGGTAGTTCATTAAACACTGGAATTTGTCAAATATCCCACAAATCAGAGGAGAATTTCTGCTCTATGGAACTGCCTGACTCCAGCTGATTTTTCTGTCATGGCTCTCACCCCACACATCTACAAGCGCAGCCAGATTGCCACCTCCCCAAAGTGCTCCTAAACACTTAAGGTGTAACTAACATTGTAACTTGCATTTTTTATATCAAAATTATGTCTGCATGTGGTTGTCTGTGATAAAGCACAATGATAGAAAAGGTCCCTTCTTAAAGCTGTCCTCCTTACGCACATGAAAACAGGACTAAGTGGTAACACTTAGAAACCTCAAGAAAGGAAAGATACAGTTCCCACATACACACCCATACACCTCCTCCAACACATCTTTAAGCAAAGAGAAGGGATCAATACAAGATTTCAAACAAAGGACAGACTTATTTCCCCTGTTTTCAAGAGAAATTTGAATTTTTTTATTACTATTTTTAATTTTATTTACTTTTCATTCACCTTTCCTATATGCAACAATTGAGTTTGAGTAGCCGAAACGCTGCAGAGGAAACTAGCACCTGGACAGAAGCACCATGGTAAGCACCAATACTGTCTACATCATAGCTCTGCCATCACTAGACCAGGAAGACCAACAGAGAAAATAGTATAACCAGACTCTTCAAAAACCAACCCACTTCTGTTTTATTAACAGCACAAAGAAAACCAGGTTTCTCAGTCATCAGTAACTGTTGGGCACATGAGGGTTCTCTGCAACACTCAGGAAGATTGTTTCCTCTCTATCTCCAAGTAATTTCATAGATGCTATGAACTACCATCCTGCAAATATATGATGTAACGAACTGATAAAAACAGGTACCTCCTTGCTAATCTGCCTCCAAGGATTAAAACCAGCTAGCAATGACATCCTCAAGTCCGGAGAAAGAGGGAAGCAGGTCTGTTAGTGTTCATTTCCACAGGGAAACACTAAGGTTGTCCAAAAAACAGACCGTTAAAACCAGCCAAAATTTAATCATCGGAGAGTCCAGAGGAGGAAAATATGGGTAGAGGGGGAAAAAAAAAACCCTGCATGCTCTCTAGTGTTTTATCAACATTTATTGATTTATTTTAAAAGTTGGGCAGAACACAAGTAATTAATAGACTGTCATATGCCCATGTGCTGCATCTGCTACAGCAACTTATTCTTACAGTTATTTTATTACTTTCTTTGGGAACTGAATGAGACAAGGATCAGCATCTTGACACTTGGAAACCAGCTCATTTCCATGACAGTCAGCAGGAAAGCAGGAATTAATCCTCTAATTTCAGCCTGAAAAATAGTGAGAGCAAGTCCAATGAAGGAAAAAAAAAAAAATGTTTCTGTGTTTGTAAGAGGGGGGAAAAAAATGTGTTTGGAAGAGCAGTGGCCTTATTATGCTGGCAAGCTTACAGCCCATGAGATCAATGTTTTGATGAGCACAGGGACTGGTGCCAGAGGGGGATGGGAATGAGAAGAGACTTCAATGAGCTGAAAGCGTGGAGAGAGGAAGAGGCAGGGAAGTGGTTTGAGAATGAACTAGGTCAAGGGTGGGTTTAGGACAAGGGAAAGCAGAGCATGCTTGCATAGGAACATCAGAGCTGGGGAGGACCTCAGATATGGGTCCTGAAGGCTGGGAGGAGAGATGAAAGGAGGAAATACAGTTGCTCTCACCTACAAGTGAAAGGATACTAAGAGGTGGGGGGAAAAACAAAAAAAAGGAAAAGTATTTACAGTGGACCTCACATACAACAAGACAGCATGCACCTTACAGTTTGCCTAACTACTAGGCAAACCTTCACCAAGAGGGCTTCAAAAGGGAGCTATTAAAACCTCAGCGTACTTCCAGGAACAGCTCTGTAACTATTTTAAAGATCTCTAGCTAGGTACCAGCAATTTTAAGTGAAGGGCAGGTACGACTGTTGTGGGTTTTGGGGTTGTTGCTTTTTTTGTAACACCTCTCCAAAAGACTTTCTGTACATCAGTTTGCCAAAGTATTTCTGGGTTTGCATTCCACTTCGAGGTGGGAGTCCATCACAGCACTGACATTGCCTGGCTTGTGATCCTGTTGCAGTCACAGTTTCTAGGTTGGAAAGTACAGGCTTACTGTCTAAAAGTATAGACAATTCTGCCAGAAAGGTCTCCCTCATCTGGAGACATGGAAAGATGATTCTGTAATTAATTTAATTTTATTAAGTTCTTATTGAAAAAAAATTTCCAACAAATCATTAAATGTAAAGACAAATCTGTACCCCTTTACATAAAAACACTAATCACAGCAACCTTGGGAAGGAACCCTGTCCTTACACAAAGAAATCTGCACAGATAGGTCTCTCAAACACAAGCCCAAACCTATAGATTGAAAGAGTTCAGTGACAATGCAGTGTACCAGCGGGAGGGGTCTGGGGGACTGCAAGGAAAAGAACATCAGCTTCTCATCTCCCACTTGAACCATAGGCTCTCTCCTCAGAGTTTGAGCCTGGACCACTGAACCCAGTTTCAAGAGGATCTGCTCAAAGCAGTCACTTGCACACTTGCCTTGGTCTTGTGTTCCAAACTGCGAACAAAGCCTCTCTTAAATGTGGTTTGATTGACGCAAATCAAGAGCTGAGCGGGTGATTCATAGTTGTCAGACCGTAACACTTGCATAAAAACAGCATGTGGACAAACTTGCTGATGCACTCAAATGCTCAGCACTATCACGAAAGGCTTTAGAGTCAAACGCAGACCACCATAAGGTGGTCCCTCCTCCCCCCTAAAAGACATTTTGGATTTTCCTAGGTAACAGAGTCGTAATAAATCTTCAGGCATAAAGGTGTAATTAGCATCTTGCTGTACTTCCCTACAGCTTGGCAGGAAGGATTAGTATGTCAAATAGAGTTAAGGCATAATCCCAGTGGAGTTAAGGGATAACCTATAACCAGACCCCACTGATTTCCTGCAGTTTGACAGTAGGGCTGCCCTGCTGCCAGCCATTTATTTTGACCTCTCTATTCCCAGCTTAAGTCTACTCCCTCTAATTCCTTGGTAAAGACATTTTCCCTTCCCTTTTCCTTTCCCATAAGCTTCACAGGAGCATGAAGAGCAGGACCAGACAGGTCTGTGGCTGCGGACAGAAACATTTTGCTCTGTTTCATAAGGGTGCCCTCAAGAAAAAGTAAAAAGCAGCACCTGACTTTACCCCAAGCTAAAGCCCTTCTTGCTGACCCTGAACGGGTTCCGCTTCCCTTGCACTTCATGCAGGCTCTGCATAGGGTGCTCACAAACGTAGATAAAGCTGTCATTTTTCTATGTTCTTCATGCATCTCAGTCCAACACATCTAGAAGAGACATCATAAAAAGCCATCATGACCTGACTCCATGCCTTCATCCTCTGAGCAGTCCAACTGGCAAGTCTACAGTCTAAAGCCATGCCATGAGACAGCTAGAAGAGACACCATGAATAGCAAACATGACTTGACTTCATGTCTTCATCCTCAAAGCAGTCCAGGTGGAAAGTCTACAGTCTAGAGCCATGCCATGAGACAACTGCAGCCGTTTCTTGAAGGAGCTGACACACTTTCACAGGAAGGTGGTCGAGTCAGAAGCATGCTTCCTACTTCAGTAAGGCCACATCTGCCTCAAAAGTAGAGACAGGTACCCTACCACCACAGCCACAGGACTTACAAAAGCACTCTAGCAAGTCAGACCTTCTGACTAGACTCTGGATTTTCAAATGTGGGAGAAACAGCATAGATCACAAAACTTCAGTTCTCCTCCTAGCTGGAAGAGGGTGGGGATTGGGGGAATGAGCTGCTAGGCCACAGGAGGGTCCCTGCCACCAGCAGCAGGCTGATGCTGTGCTGCTGCAGCTCTCCCCACCACACACAAAGAAAGCATAAAAAACTTCTACCATAATTAACTCATGAAAATGACACCATTATGCTCCTGCAAACAATTAGGAAACAAAAGAGAATATGTAAAGATCCTGCCAACAATACAAAATAAACTGTAGATATTGTTTCATACTCTTTTCATAAACCATTTCAAGACAAATGCAACTGTAGGTAAGAAGATACAAACAAGCATGACTTCCGAAGTAACTCTTAAATCCAAGATGCACCTTGATGATGCTGAAGTTCCCAAGGTACCTAGAACACCACACATCTCTCCTCCAGCAGCCTGCCTAAATGAGACACCATCTTTCCCTCTGAAGGGCTGGAAAAGGGTGTCAAGATCTGCCCCATGGCCTGCACCAAACCTATGCTCCCTCACCTCAAGCTCTGCTAGCATGGTAATCCATCCCAAAGCCTCTGGATTCTAAGCTGCCTTTGCTGTATAAGTTCTGCACCTATGTTCTGCACCTGAGCTCCCAAGAGAGACTTCCTGATCCATGCATCACCCACAGCTCTCCAGCTCCTGGTGTTTTGAGGCCTCCCCCACCAGCACCTGCATTTCCCAGCCCCTCACCTCTCCTTCCAGCTGCAGTCTGGACCCAGCTGCCTTGCAATGACCCAGGGAAAGTAGGTCCCCTAGCTCCATTCAGGAGTGGGTAAAGAAAAGGCTAACCAATGGAAGCGCCCAGCATCGCAAGTCCACAAGGCTCACCTCTTCCCACCATTTTCTTAAAGTTATCTGGAAAAAAAAATGCTAAACCAAGCTGGCAGCTCTCATCCAGGATCCCAGGAGAAAACAGAATCAAAACAGCAAGTACCTTAGACACAGGGTATACCAACATCAACTTTTCAGTTTGGGCCAGCGTACTTCAGCAGGGCATCTCCTGGGACACACCACTTACATGAACATGGTTTATCTCAGAGACATTTCAGCACACAAACTAGATTTCTTGGCAGAAAAATTAACCCAGAAGCATTATTTCAAGAGCACACCTAATGGACTTTCTCCACTCGTGGATATTCAGTCCATACACAGCCTGTGTCACCCTGTCTGCTCCTGCACCAAGCTACCTGCCCAGAGCCCCTCCACAGCCTGGACCCAGTCCTACCTTTGCCACTTACCCATTGCCACATTTAAACAGTGCTCCTCCACTATAAAGAAGATACTTCAATTTAACAGTAAGACCTAGAAGAGTTTTCAGCATCACACAACCCTTTCAGCTGGCTCAAAAGGAACAATTCTAACAGGTCGGAGGTGCTGACGTTTGACTTCTCTACATTACTGCAGGTGGGACCAGCCTCAGAAGTCATTCCACCAACAAAGAATATCAGATTTAACTCATCAGGATGAAAATAGAGAGAGGGGGGCAGAAAGCAGGGAAAGAAGATTTCTCAGAAACACATTATCATGAAAGAGTGAATTACAGCAAGTTTAATACCGCAGCACTGCAGTTGTCACCCCTCCTCAGTTTCTGGTTTAGTCATCATTAAAAAGAACCCACAACTCAAAGCACAAAACTCTCATGAAGTTAGTCAATGAAGCACTGCAGCATGTTGCTGAGAAGGAAATTAAAAAGATAATTTGATTTGATATTTTTCAGTATAAATACATTTGGTCCCATTTTGGTTTTAAGCACTATGTCAAATATGCAAGCTAATAGAGTTAAACACACTCTAGAGCTCCAAGTATTACAAGCCACGAAAACAACTCATGCCCAAAACCTTGTGGTGGCTCATACTTGAGAGCAAGTAAGACTGCAGACAGTGAGGTGCTATCAAAGGGACAGCACTAGAAGAAATTGTTTAACCTGAGGTTCAAAAAAAACTAAAAACTGCTATTTTTAATAGTTAGCTCCCAGGAAACTCCCCTTTCTCTGTTTATAGTAAATTATCTGGTTGGAAGACTTTTTTGAAGTATCGATGAGTTCTCAGTTACTACGAGCAAACTAGTCAGTGCCCATGCAGTTATGGCAGGATTCTTTCCCCTGTTACATCGCTGCCCAAGAATCTGGCAGGATGCAACTTCAGCTGTGCTCTCCAAACAACAGATCACTTCTTATTTCGTTGGCCAAACGAAGAGAGGAAGGGATATTTTTCAGGCAGGACCCTACAAGCAGCTGTCTGCAACTATCAACAGCTGGAAGTCGAAGCACATTATCTTAAAAATAGAGAAGGCAGAAGATCAACATGTGAAGATCAGGACAAGGTGACAGACAAGAGCAAATAAATACTTTCAAATATAGTTCCCATGGTAAATTTCTGTAGTTCTTAGGGTTTGGGTTTTAGAAAACCATCAGCGTGACTAACATATTTAGGAAGTCCAGAAATGAAATCCTGCATTGTTTTTGGCTTAATGCAGGAAATCAGCTTTAATGACAACCTACAGTTAGCTCTGTAGTAATTTTCTTTCTGCTTCATTGACATACATGACAAGACTTTATTAGCAGGACTAAAATTAAAAGCAAAACATTTTTCCCAGCTGCAAAGAATGCTTAAGCATTCGTTGATAACTCGTGAAGAGAGAGGAAAAAAAAAAATTATTTCAAAGCAATTCCATCACCTTTCTGTATTTCAGCTTTTCCTAGTATTTTACATCAGAAGTTTTGTACTTTGCACACCCATGACCACAGAGTTTTCATTATCAAGATTAACTGCTGTGAAAAATGACTGTCATAAAGGTCAGTATATATTGTTATATCACAAATAAAATTATGACTTCTAACTCAGGAAACCAGCAAGAACACACTCAAAAGGAATACCATTGGGCAATACTGATTCTGACTTTGCCCAACATTTTTAGGATTTCACAATCCAATTACTAGCATTAGAAGAAGTATCTGAATAGATTCAAGTTTTTTACAGGACAGGAAGTGATTTTGATTTAAACCGTTTTCCCCATATTTGCCATCTAAACACCATACAATTTATGCTTATCTATGGGGAACAGGGGAAACTCCAGATACCATTTATAGCATGATTTAAGCTTCAAGACTTCAGAGTCCTACCAACCCCCAGTCTGAAACAATTTGTACAGTATCACCCCAATAATTTTGTTCCTCATTCCCTCCTAATCAAGATCATTATTGCACATTTTGTTTGCTCTTATGTCAAATACTTCATTTTATCAGCTTTTCAGGGGCTTTAGTGCTACTCTGAGCTACACTGGACTCCTTCCGAGGAGCCAGAGGCAATTCGGGATCCTCAACATTGTACAGCTCAGGAACTATAAGGCTCATCTAAACCATAAGCAGTACCCAGTTGCCTCCAAAGCACTATGGTTGGGATCCCACTGAACAGCCCCCCATAAAGCCTCCTGACCTACTGATATTTCCACTGTCCTAGATGGGCACAAGCTTAACCAGAGTAAGTTTTAGGGATGCCTGGCAGGCTAAAACCTTTGCTAGCTGCAGCTGTCCCCTTTAAAAACTGGGGAAGGATTATTAGGAATCAAACAGCAAACTAGTTCAGAGTGGCCTAAAACCATTTCACTTTTTAAAACCTATTTAACTATTTATCAGAGAAAAGACGTGGTGCAATCTGAGATGATTTCTCCTGAATTTGATTTTCTTGAAGACTTACATCACAAGAGTTTAACACTGTTGAAGAATATAATTCAAAAATAGTTCTCCCAAGCAAATCCTATTTGAGCCAGGCTTCCCAGTTCCCTCAAACACAGTCTTCCAGACAAGACTAGCTAGCATCCTGGTACTCTTACCAGGAGAGCTTCTTTGCAGACTAAAAATAAAAACTCTACAAGCACTGTTCACAACCAAAGACAGTCAAACAGCTCACTACCAGTAATTAGGTTATGGCAAGAAGATCAGTTTACAATTGGGGAAAAAACTATCTTGTTTATTCAGAAAGGGTCCAATTTCTAGCAGAGGTTTTCTTCTTTTTAAATCCTGTGCAGTAATAACTCACTTTCTTCTCTCCCAAGTACCTGTCTTTTTTCGAACGGTCTTGAATGTTTAAAAAAAGGAAAAAAAAACAAAAAAAAGGACAGCAAATTACAGCATGTAGCGAGTAATGTGGTTGGAGGTTTTATTGACACTTGTTTGGCATGACCAGGGTGGCACTTACAGCTTTACCACTTCTGAATAACAGGCACATTTAAAAACTAAAGTCAATAAAACATGTATGCTACATAAATATAAATATGAGAAGTATATTCAGAGTGCAGATCTTTTTTAGGGTGTTCCCCCCACCACTTTAATTAATGTTAAGAGTTGGCAAGAGCTTGTTAAGCAGTAAGGGCAGCACTAGATAATTTATTGACACGTTATATATCTCAGAAGAGCAAACAAGATGAAAGAGACACCAGTATAAGGAACTGTGGTCACACCTCTGGAAGAGTTGCACATGGATTTCAAATTATCAAAACTGAAGCAGAAGTATGGGTTGTTCTTTTGTTTTGTTTTAGAAATTTAAAGCAGGAGTTATGTTTGGGGGAAAAAAAAAAAG